>VCHN02001667.1:0-20745 GCA_007115665.2 Sequoiadendron giganteum
GGGGAGGGAGGGAGAGGGAGTACTCAAAATAGAGGGATTTGAGAGAGATGGAGGGTGTGGGGGGAGATAGCTGAGATAAAGGGAGAGAGAGTAGGAGAGTAGGAGAGGGTGGAAGGGAGATATCTAAGAGAAAGGGAAAGAGAGGGAGAGAGATAGAGGGAGTGAGAGAGAGAGAGAGGATGTAGGAGAGAGATAGAGGGAGTGAGTGAGAGATACAAAGAGAGGCCTAAAAGAGGGGGAGGGGGTAGAAAGGAGAGACTTGAGAGACAAAGAGGGAGGGAGAGTGGGTGGGAGGGAGAGAGAGAGTGGGAGAGAGATAGAGGGCATGAGAGAGAGAGGGAGAGGTGGTGGGAGGGAGATACTTGAGAGAGATGGAGAGGTAGAGGGAGATAGATAGAGGGAGTGAGATAGGGAGGGAGTGGAAGAGAGATAGAGGGAGTGACTGTGAGAGGGAGAGGGGGTAGGAGGGGGAGACTTGACAAAGAGAGAGAGGGAGAGGGGGTAGGATGGAGATACTTGAGAGAGAGGGGGAGATGGGGTGGGAGGGAGAGACCTGAGAGAGGGAGAGAGACAAAGTGGGAGAGAGTGAGAGAGAGGGAGTGGGAGAGAGAGAGAGGGGAGAGAGTGTGTGTGTGTGTGTGTGAGAGAGAGAGAGGGAGTGTGTGTGAGAGAGAGAGAGAGAGGGAGTATGGAGATACCTGAGAGAGAGTGAGAGAGAGGGGGAGAGATAGAGTGAGTGAGAGAGAGGGAATAGGAGAGAGATAGAGGGAGTGAGTGAGTGAAAAACCTAAGAGAGGGAGAGGGGTAGGAGGGAGAGACTTGAGAGAGAGAGAAAAAGAGAGAAAGATAACAAACTAAGAGAGGGAGATGAAGTGAGAGAGACAAAAGACAAAAGACCAAAGAGGGAGAGAGAGAGAGAGAGGGAGAGGGAGATAGGTGGTTGGAGTGAGATAGATTTATTTAGGTACCTATGTGGGATGGAAAGAGACTTGAGAGAGGGGATTGGATTGAGAGAGTAGTGTAGTTTGTGTGGGAGGGAGTGAGACCTAAGAGATAGAGAATTCAGAGGGATAAAAAGTTATTTAGTTACGGTAACGAGTTAGAGAAGGTATGAAAGGTAAAACCTCGACTATCCATCTACAATCATAAACTGTGCATTCTAAGAATTATCAAAGTTGTTCACCAAAGAGGGGAAATTTTAGTTATGTGCAAAGCAGGCCATTTGGCACTTGCCAAATGACTCACCACATTTGGTGCATGCCAAATTTGGCACTCACCAAATTTGATGAGTCATTTGGCGCTCGCCAAATGGCCTGCTTTGGACGTGTTAATTAACAAGATTTGCCAAATTTTCTCATATTTTTGTCCATGCTCCCCGTCTCATTTGCACATCTTTCAATGCAGGTTTATAAAAAAACCATGATAATGTTAAAATCTCTCTTATCTATCTAAATATATAATTCTTTTTTCATTTTGATTTAGTTAAGGTTTTGATCCATGGCTTTTATTGTAAATGCCTCTATTTTTTCTCAAAAACCAACATGTGCTAGTTTTAGGATAGATTTTTACCCGTTCATCGAAACATGGAAAAATTTACATTTTTTGAAACTAGACTCCATGGTACCCATTATGAAGAAAAAAAATCAATTTTTGATTAGTTTGCAAAAAATTTAGGGGGTATCATGCTCAAATTTCAGCTTTTCAAGATGTGTCCACTTTAAAATTCATAAAATATTATATATTCATTAAAAAAATTATCCAAAAGCATGAGGATAAACTAAATGGTTTTAGCTAATTTATCACCATTGGGATTTTTGAAATTCTAAAAAAGAAGTCAATAGAAAAGGGGGGAGCCCTCAGGCACTATGTTATTTTTTTGATAAAAACAAGACCTGTTTTGGGACCCCCCCCCCCTTTTTGAGACCCTTAATCTTCATTAATTTCAAAAAAAAATTGTATCTTATAAACTACACTCAGAGCACTTCAACTTTTGTTCTTGCTGCATCTTCAAATTTTGAGCATATCTATCTTCATTTTCTCATGCAAATCAGATTTTGCTGATTTCAGAAAAAAGAAAAAAAAGTGGCATCTTAAGAGCCAAAATTGTGTCATAGATTGGTGCACTTACCCCATAAGAGCTAAAGTGACTAAATTAAATAAATTGGGGTATTTATTTAATTTAGAGATGAAAAGGGTAAAGTAAATACCTTATGAGACATTAGAATAAGATTAAATATTAATCAAATAATAACTTATTTAATTAATATCAATGAAATATGCAAGATGGAAGAATACAAGAGCGAATTTGACCATATGGGGGTGGTTAAATTTAGATGTCTGCAACCCTATACCCTCAACACTTAACACTATATTTTATACCCTCAACACTTGAAACTATACCCTATACCTTAACCCTAAACCCTAAACCCTCATCCCTATACCATATACCCTTAAGACTTAACATTATACCCTATACCCTATTATTTGTACCCTTAAACCTCAACCCTCAAACCCTCAACCCTCAACCCTCAACCCTATACATTAAACCCTCAACTCTAATCCCTTAACCCTATACCCTCAACCCTTAAACCTTTAAACCCTTAATCCCTAAACCCTTAAACCCTCAATCCTAAAATCTCAACCCTCTACCCTATATATATATTATACCATCAACCCTAATCCCTCAACTCTATACCCTCAACCCTTAAACCCTCAAACCTCAATCCTTAAACCCTAATACCTCAACCCTGAAACCTAATCCCTATCTTTCAACCCTCAACCCTCAACCCTCAACCCTTAAACCCTAAACCCTTAAACCCTCTACCCTCTACCCTATACATTAAACCCTCAACCCTAATTCCTCAACCCTATACCCACAACCCTAATCTCTCAACCATCAACCCTTAAACCCTCAACCCTTTACCCTATACATTAAACCCTCAACGCTATACCTTAAACCCTAATATCTTAACCCTCAACCCTTCATCCCTCGACCTTATATCCTAAACCCTTAAACCCTTAAACCCTAAACCCTCAACCTTAAACCCTTAAGCCTTAATCCCTCAACCCTTGACCCTAATCCCTATCCCTAAACCCTCAACCGTCGACCTTTAAATCCTCAACCTGCAAACCTCAAACCTCAACCCTTAAACCCTCAACCATCTATTGTATACACTAAACCCTCAACCCTAATCCCTCAACCCTATACTTGTAAGACTTAAACCCTAATCCCTCAACCCTATACCTTAAACCCTAATCTCTTAATCCTCAACCCTTAATCCCTTAGCCCTATACCCTCAACCCTCAACCCTTAAACCTTAATTCCTATCCCTAAACCCTCAACCCTCAACTCTCAACCCTCAACCCTCAACCCTTAAACCCTCAACCCTCAACCCTCAAACCTCAACCCTTAAACCCTCAATCCTCAACTCTCAACCCTATACATTAAACCCTCAACCGTAATCCCTCAACCCTATACCTTGAACCCTTAAACCTTAATCTCTCAACCCTCAACCCTTAAACCCTCAACCCTCAAACCTCAAAACTCTACCCTATATATTAAACCCTCAACCCTCAACCCTATACTTTAAACCCTCAACCCTAATCCATCAACCATGTACCTTAAATCCTAATCTCTTAACACTCAACCCTTAAACCCTCAACCCTTAAAATTGAGTCCCTTAAACCCTTGACTCTTAAACCCTAAACCCTTAACCCTTAACCCTTAAACCCTCAACCCTTAAACCCTAATCCTTCAACCCTAAACCCTAAACCTTATCCCTAAACTGCCAATCATCAACCCTTAAAGCTTAAACCCTAAACCATATCCCTAAACTTTCAACCCTTAATCCTATACCTTAAACCCTAATCCCTCAACCCTCAACCTCTAAGCCCTAATCCCTCAACCCCAATCTATTAAACCCTAAACCCTAAATCCTCAACCCTCAACCCTTAAACCCTCAACCCTCAACCCTTAAACCTTTATCCCTTAAACCTTAAACCATTATCCCTTAAACCCTCAACCCTAAACCATCAACCCTCAACCCTAATCCCTCAACCCTTAAATCCTAAACCCTCAACCCTTAAACCCTAAACCTTAAATCATCAACCATCAACCCTTAAACCCTAAACCCTACACCCTACAGCCTCAACCCTCAACCCTATACTTAAGCCCTAATCTATTAACCCAATATATTAAACCCTAATGGACCTATATCCTATACTCTTAACCTTGGACACTCAACCTTGAACATTATCCCTCAACCCTCAGCCCTCTACCCTATACCCTATACCCTCAACCCTCTACTTATGCCCTAATCCCTCAACCCTCAACCCTCAATGTTCATCCCTATTCCTTATAACCTCAACCTTAAACCCTGAACCCCATACCTTAGACACTCAACTTTGAACTTTATCCCTCAATTTTAAACCCTCAACCTTATACCCTAAACCCTATACTTAAGCCCTAATCCTTCAACCCTCAACCCTGTACCTTAAACCCTAAACCAGACAACCTCAACCCTCATCCCTATTCCCTATAACCTCACCCTTATACCCTAAACTCTGAGTATTGTCCCTCAAACATATATTTAACCCTAAACCAAACACTCTCAACCCTTCACCCTATGCCTTATACCCTCAATCCATACCATAAACCCTAAACCCAATATCTTAATCCCTAATCCCTATACCTTACACACTTAATCTTATACACTCAATGAGTTGAATATTACACCTTAATTGTAAACCCTCAACCCTCTAATTTATACCATGATAAACCTATTAATTACCCCTAATCCCTAATCCCTCAACCCTATACTTTAAACCCTTCAACCTCAACCCTCATCCCTACACCCTATACCATCACCCTTATATACCCTAAACCCAAAACTATTACGTAAATATATGCAAGAGTACATACATACATACATACAAGCATACATACATACATACATACATACATACATACATACATACATATAAGCATGCATTCATACATATACATTCAAGCTCACACAAACATACATACATACATACAAACATACAAATATATATACAAACATGCATACTTAAAACATACAACTAACAAACTTACACACAAAAAAAATCAAGTGAGACATAATATGAGCACATTATAATGCGCTCACATTATGCCTTACTTGGGGAATCCAAAACATATAGAAAGAAAAATCAAACACAAGAAAAAACATAAAGCAAGACATAACGTGAGCGAGTTATAATGCACTCGCGTTATGTCAAAATTGTGACATAACATGAGCACATTATAACGTGAGCACATTATAACACGAGTGTATTATAACGTGCTGACATTATGTCTTGCTTTAAGAATCCCAAAGCCTTTGGCTTTAATTTTCTTTAGATTTATAACCCAAAGGCTTGGAGTGCCTTCTCCACGTCCAAAGACATGTTTTTGCATATTCTATAAAATTTCACATAATCTCATTTATGCTAATCGTCAATTTTGCATGCTTTTCAAGATTGAGTAAATCGAACACTTGGGTAATGTTAGGCTCTCTCTTAGCTATTTAACAATGTAAATTTTTTTCACATTTTGACTATGTTAAGGATTTCATCTTTAATTTGTTCTATTTGTGTGTCTATTTTTTGTCCAAAAATAATGTTTGGTAGTTTTTACTTTATTTTTTAACTGTTTCTTGAAGTTTCAAATAAATTAATTTTTTATAAACTAAACTCCATTCTACACATTAAAAAATGATTTTCAATTAGTTTTCAAAAATTATAGGGGTAGCATGGTCAAATTTCTATTTTTCGGGATGTATCCACTTTCAGAATCAATAAAAAATCATATATTCATTAAAAAAATAGAAGAAAAATTGGGCATAAACTACATATTGTTAGCTAATTTCTCACTGAAGCGATTTTTAAAATACTAAAAAAAAGTTAACCTTTTGAGGAAGTTACAGTTTAGATGCTATGTTATGTTTTTTGACAAAAACAACACCAATCCATTTGACTCCCTATTTGAACCCCTTAATCTCTACCATTTAAAAAAAAAAAGTAGTTTAGAAAGTAGGTCCTTGGAGCACTATGGCCCTTATTTTTGTTGCATCTAATTTTTTGAGTGTAACTATCCTCAATTTCTCATCCAAGGTCAGTATTTCCTTATTTCAAAAAAAAAGTGGTTGCTTAATACCCCTTTTTATCTCCTCATATTTTTGCACTTACCCTATAATATAATAATATAATAATATAATAATATTTTTAAAATATATTTAATAATTTATATTATTGAAATATTTTTAAAAATATTACTTGTTTCTCTAAATTATATTAATATCCATAACATATTTATTGCAAACAATTCGTACATCTACAATTTAATATTTAGTTTATATATAAAATTTAAAATTTAAAATATCAAATTTAAACCTTATAACACATATATATACTTTTAATATCCTTTTATGGACAAAATTATCCTAACTAAAACTATCTTAACAAGTTCAATGAAAAAGAGAGATAGCATTAATTTGAAGTTGTCTCACACATAGTCCCTTGAATTTTTTTATTGAAAACTTTTGTTTTCTTCATTGAAATGAGTCAATGCATTCTAAAATCTCTTTTAGGGCTTTAAGTGAAAAAGTTAGACTTGCAATACATTTTTAATCCTCCTAAGTTGTACGTAGGTTTATTCATTCAATTAGAATGATCAGCCATATACTCTGGCAAGCCATGCGTATAAGTCATAAACCATCTTGCACTTCATGGTACAATAGATTCAATCATTGTTGTCTAAGAATTAATTTCAAAGATAGATACGATACGATCATAAACCTCTTGCTTGCAGTTGTAGGCAAGAATGAAGTCCAAATGACCATAAGTATGCTTGTTTAAAGATATTGGAATCCTTGACCACCGAAGTCCATCTTAAGCCTTTCCACATCCAATTCATTTTCCAAGGCATGCTTCTCTCTTGCAACTAGGAACAACTTTTTCTTGTGAACCTTGGATAAATCATATACAGGAGGGTCTTTGGAAAATTAAATTTGTGGCGGTGGCATGTGTTGTGGAACAAATGTATTACCTTTGGAAAAAATTAAACAAATTGCACAAGTGTAGATGAATTTTTAATAAGAATATCTATAAAAGAGAATATTTCATCTTAGATTTTATTTAGTGGTATGGTATAAAAATTAAATACATTATTTTCTATGGAAACCAAAATAAATAAAGAAAAAAAAGATGTGTCAACCAAATACAAGATGCATAGTCTTGAGAAAGTTCACGTCCTTTACCACATATCAAACACTCCACCAAAACAAGTGTGCAAGATTTTATTTGATAGATTTTGAATTCCCACGTTATTTTTTATTATCAATTATTGAAAACTGTAGAGAGCACCTGCTATGTTATCTTTGTGATCCCTTTATGCATCTAAACTACTTCTCTATGGCAATTCCAATATTGTTGGTTCAAGGCTCTTCTCCTTCAACATAATAGAAAAATTTGGATAAAGCCCTTTGTCTTGCAACAAATTGGTTAATTCTTAATCTAGACAATGGTTACTTTGAATGAACACTTGAAACTAACAATGGGTGACATTGAGCTATCTTGATTTTTTTTCATTAATTGATAGAATGCCAAGAAAATAATTATGTAAGACCTTGCAAATCACAAGGAATACTCATGTGGAATTCCTTGATGATGTAATGATCTAAAAATCCTGCAAGATTGAATTCAAACAGTTAGCTATACCTGCAAGTTAATTTAAATAATCACAATAGAATGCATTGGAAATAATAAAGAAATAAATGGAAGAACTAGTAAGATCTCACCCATTTACTAAATCCATGTCTAACTTCTATTGCACCTTCTTAAGCTTCTTATTGATGATGAAATGCCCTCAGATTTGTGAGCACACTCTAAGATGTCTAATTTTAACAAAGCTATTTGAAGGATTTAAACTATTCACTATGCAAAATAGAAACTCAATCCTAAATGCGAGCAATAATGAATATCAAAGTCTAGATGAGAAGAATGCCTATAGTAAACGTGTAAACAAATGATCATGCATTTGAAAATGAGATCAAGATTGTCATTTTATAGAAAATGCAATCTTGAATGGACGGACAAGATGAGAGATTAAGGAATACCCTAGAATCAAAGGTCAAGATTCAATAAGGCAACCCTAATTAGGGTTAGGGAAAAATACCCTTAGGTGTAAATAAGATTTAATTAAATGAATTAAATCCAGACTGAATGTGACATTGGAGATGAAATTAGTAAAAATCAAAAGACGGGAGGATGAGATTTTAGAAAATCAATAATTTTGGAAATTACTTGATTTGTAGAAGAATATTTCCCTTTTGAATTAAATTAATTATGTTATGAGACTTCTTCCCCGTGGAAGAAAAAATAATAATAATAAAAAAGAATAAAAGTAAAATGAGAACTAATGTAATAGTTCAAGAAATAAAATGTAATAAAACAATAATTAGAGTTTTCACGGGAAGTTGTAATTATTTATAAAAGGGTGTGTCAGTGAGTAGGATGGAGAAGGGGCACTCCTATAGTGGGTGTCCAACCTGGGGTACAAGTGCGTGCACTCAGGACGGTCCTGGCCAGGGCATGGTTTTGTGGCACGAGGTTGAGCATTGTTCCGGTGGAACCAGCACTTGTGTAGAGCGGCAAGGTCCGCTTTCCTCCCAGACTACTCACAGACAGAAGAGGCTGACAAGGACCATTCTAGCAATAGTTGGGAATTTCTTCAGCACATTTTAAAAGATAAGTATTCAAGTTTGATGAATTATCTAAGCAATAAATGTTTTAAATCTTTGAGTTTATTGAATTAATAATCTATTTTCGACATGAATGAATGTATTTGAATGCAATATGTTGATCAATTTATTATATGCAATTTAATTTCAAAGTCTTTACTGGAACATTAAATATTATATTAAAATTTGTGTATACAAGTTTTGGGAATAATATGTGAAATCATTTTAAATTGCTACATTTTAAATTTGGGAATTAGTTTCATTTCAATTTGGTATCAGAGCCTTTGATCCTTACGGCACATTTTTTTGATTTTTTTGAAATAAATTCATTGCTGCAATGTTTGCACATTAGAAAAATAAAATAAATTCATTGTTGCACATTTATTTGCACATTAGAAAAAATAAAATAAATTCATTGTTGCACATTTATTTGCACATTGGAAAGTAAAATAAATTATTTTCTACAATTTAAATGCACATTAACAATGGAAAAAATAAATTAAATTCATTGCTGCACATTAGCAAATAAATTAAATTCATTGCACATTTTTTTTAAATATTAGAAAACAAAATAAATTATATGCTACAATTTAATGCACGTTAGCAAATAAAATAATTTTATTGCTGCACATTTATTTGCAAGGTAAAAAGGTAAAATAAATTCCTTACTATCATCAATTGATTTTGTTGCATTTGTTTCTTGAAAAAAAAAAAAAACATATAAATAAATCAATAGATATATTAGATTTTATAATAGTTTAAATTGATTCTTAATTTCTTTATCAATTATTTATTATGTTTAAAAAGTTAAAATATCTAGGGTAAAATATTTAAGGATATTTACTCTTTTAAATTAAAATTTTAATAAATTACTCATTTATTTTTACCTTTCAATTTCTTTAATTACAAATTGTTTAATTGGGAGGATTCATTTTGATTTTCACGAAGAAACTAATTTAGAAGAAAATAAAATAAAATTTCACTCCAAAATTTATTTTTTATCTGGAGTAACTTTTGTTTTTGAATTTACTCAAACTTATTTACATTTTTGTGGATGCCCAAACAGTTAGAAACTATTTATTTATTTATTTTCTTAAATCATTAAATTTTTCACCTCTTAATTACCATTCATAAATTTCAAGAGGTTTAGTTTGTAATTAAATATTCACTTCATAGAGAGACAAAACTATTTTACAACGGGTTTAAACCAACATAAATTTCCTTCATCTTCATGATAAGGATTGAATACAAATAATTTCTCTATATAGAGGAAATTAGTTTCATTTCATATTAAATTTAAACGCTCTAAATTGTTTCACATTTTCAAACCTTAGTTTCACCCTTTTGTCTCCTCAGTTTTATTTTGCAAGTTTAAAAAGACAACCTTTAGAACAATCAATACTGATTAAATTCCTTTTACATAAAAAAATTGACCTACCATAATGACATCCGAGAGCAACCAAAAAGCTTATGAGAATTTGGAGAAAACGAACTAAGCATTAATGCAGGAAGTTGCTACATTGGTTGCTCAAGTACAACAACTTAGGCAAGAAGCACTAGAAAAAAGAAGACCCAACAACATAGAACTATCAGAAAGTAAGAAGAGTTCAAAGACAAGTAGGAAAAAGAGCAAAAGTAAATAAAAAAATTCCAAGAAACAACCAATATCATCAGAGGAAGACTCAACTTCCAGTGATAGCACTTCTCACACTTCTGGATCTAAATCCTCTGAAAATGATAACAGTAAACAAACACAAAAGGAATTAGAAAAATTTGCTCGAAAGATTAAATTACCAAAGTATAGTGGTAATACAGGCACTGGAGAGGAAGCAGAACAATGGCTAACCAACTTAGAAAGATACTTCAAATTGCAAGGCACTAGCAGCTATAGTAGGACCTGAATTGCCACGTATTAACTTAAAAATAGTGCCTTGAATTGGTGGCAAGATATAATTCGATCTCAAAAACTAAAAGCGAACAAAGTGAAATGGTCACAATTCAATCAACTATTTTCACAAAAATACCTTTCTGATTTTTTTATACAAGAAAAGAGAACTGAGTTCTTTGAATTAAAACAAAGAGGCCAATCAATAAATGAATACAAACAAGATTTTGAAAGGCTTAATAGATTTGTACCATTTATCGAAGGACATGATCGAGTGGTTCGATTCATAAATGGGTTAAGACATGCATACCAAGCTAATGTGTGATGTGGTAAACCCACCTCAGTAGATGAAGCGACCGAAATTGCGGAAAAGTTTGAAACACTTGATCAAATTTCAAGGCAAGCAAGGGAAAAGTGTAAAAGAAATCACAATGAATTTGGTCAAAAAAAAGTCCATTGTCGATTCACCAAGATGGTTAGACCCAACCAAAATAAACCAACACCTCCTGAAATAAAATGTTGGACTTGTGGTGAGAACCATTATCAACATTGTTGTCCTTACAAACAAGAAGACTATAAACCCAAAAACAAGGGCACAACTACCTCTACTCCACAACCCAACATGAAGATATATGCAGCCATTGATGCAGGTATGGTGCATTGCCAACCCTCCTTAATTGAAATAAAAGGATTCATACATGGTCATCCTATTATTTTTCTTGTTGATTCTGGAAGTAGTCATAATTTTATTTCTCCTAAAGTTGTCTCTAAACTAAAGATTACATCTAAGTTAATTGAACCCTTAGCTGTGGAAATGGTAGATGGTAGAATAGTAAAACAAACCGGTACACTTATTGAAAACTTAGAATTTGAGTTAGATAACTTTGTAACACATGATCATTTTCATGTATTGAATCTTGGTAAATATGATGCTATTCTAGGCATGAGTTGGTTGGAAAGAAATAATGCCCTCCTTGGTTGTGAAACCAAACAAGTAATCATCAACTCTAACATGGGGACATGTCGAATTTTATAGGGGGAGAAAAGACCTCTTCACATTAAAACCATTTCGGCCATGCAAATCAAGCGTAGTGCTAGGAAAAATTGCAAGATATTTTGTGCTATGCTTTTTCAAACAAGTGATAAATTCAAGTTAGACATTAATATCAAACCTATAGTACAAAAATTTAAAGATGTTTTTCCTGAGGATTTAGATAGTCTACCCCCAAAAAGATCTATAGAACATGCAATTGATTTAGTTCCTGGAGCAGAACCAATCTCTAAAGCTCCCTATCGTCAATCTATCTTGGAATTAACAGAACTAAAAATTCAATTGACACAATTACTTAAGGAAGGAAAATAAGACCAAGTGTCTCTCCTTGGGGTGCACCAGTATTATTCGTGAAAAAGAAAGATGGAACTATGAGGTTATGCATATATTATCGATAACTTAATAAATTGACCATAAAAAAATAAGTATCCCTTACCTCGAATTGATGATCTCCTAGATCAATTACATGGTGCTAAATGTTTTTCCAAAATTGATTTACGATCAGGATACCATCAAATTCATATTAAAGAATCTGACATTTCCAAAACTGCCTTTCGAACATGATATGGTCATTATGAATTTGTAGTTATGCCTTTTGGTTTAACTAACGCACTTGCAACTTTTATGACCTTAATGCATGATATCTTTCGCCCATTTTTGGATGTGTTTGTAATCATTTTCCTAGATGATATCTTAATATACTCAAAAAATGAAAAAGAACATGAAGAACATCTCAGAATGGTACTAGAAACCTTGTGAAAGAACAAGTTATATGCCAAACTTAGCAAGTGTGAATTCTTCAAATCAAAAGTATCTTACCTAGGACATGTTGTTTCTGAAAAAGGTATTTCACCCGACCCTACTAAAATTAAGGCAATTCAAGATTGGCCTATCCCAAAGGATGCACATGAAGTCAAAAGTTTCTTAGGATTGTCTGGGTTTTATCGTCGTTTTGTTAAGAATTATTCCAAGATAGCCTCACCTTTGACTGATTTAACTAAGAAAGAACAAAGCTATAATTGGACCCCAGAATGTGATAAAGCTTTCCACACACTAAAGACTTTATTAACATCTGCACCTATTCTTTGTATTCCAAATTTTAGTAAACCTTTTGTTGTGATCACTGATGCATGTGGTACAGGTATCGGTGGTGTCCTAATCCAAGATAACCAGGTGGTGTGTTGTGAATCTAGAAAGTTATTACTTGCTAAAAGAAATTATCCAATCCATGATCTTGAATTACTAGGTATTGTCCATGCTTTAAAGGTTTGGCGCCATTATTTATTAGGGAATAATTTTATATTAAAAACTGACCATCGTAGTCTCCAACACATCTTTACTCAACCTCACCTTAATATGAGACAAAGGAGATGGATGGAGCTTTTAACTGAATATGATTTCACCATCCAATATGTTCTTGGAAAAGAAAATGTAGTGGCAGATGCCTTAAGTCGAAAACGGATATGTGCTAATGCCTTGACCCTTGAGAGAAGCCAATTTGAACAAGATATAAAATCCAAGTTACCTATTGATGACTATTTTCAACCCATTTATGAAGGTCTCCAAAATCCCTCCTCTAATGTCCATTTGAAAGATTGATTAGAACCTTATTTGTTAAGTAACAAAGGTCTCCTATATTTTAAAGGAAGGTTGTGCATTCCCAATATAGTTAATCTTAAATCATAAATATTGAAAGATTCTCATGATATCCCAATAGCCGCACACCCTGGATTCCAGAAAACCTATCTCTCAATCAAAAGAAACTACTTTTGGCCTCAAATGAAGACTGAAATCCGTACCTATGTTCAACAATGTTTAACTTGTCAAAAGGTAGAAGCAGAACAATGTAAACCTCTAGGCCTCTTGCAACCCTTGTCTATTCCAACTTGGAAATGGGAGTCAATTAGTATGGACTTCATTACTGGATTGCCTCGAACACGTAAAGGGCATGATTCTATTTTTGTAGTGGTGGATAGATTAACCAAGATGGCACATTTCTTACCTATCAAAATAAAATCCTCTGCTTCTGATATTGCCCACATTTTTGTTAAAGAGATTGTTAGGCTACATGGTATTCCAAAGAACATTATTTTAGATCAAGATCCTAGGTTTACCTCCTCCTTTTGGAAATCTTTGTTTGCGGAACTTGATACTCATTTAACTTTTAGTACTGCTTATCATCCTGAGTCTGATGGCCAAACAGAAAGGGTTAATAGAATCTTAGAAGACATGTTACGCATGTATACCATGGATAAACGTGGGTCATGGGAAGACTATTTACACTTGGTAGAGTTTGCATACAATCAAGGATATCATTCCACCATTAAGATGTCTCCCTTTGAAGCTATCTATGGTCGAAATTGTAATACACCCATTTCATGGTCCGATCCTGTCCATAAAGTTTGGTATGAGAATGAAAACTTGTTAGAGATGGAAGCTATTATTAATAAAGTCAAACAAAATATGAAGGCTGCCCAAGATAGATATAAAAGTTGGGCAGACTCTAAGAGGTCTAGTCGAGATTTTGAGGTTGGTGAACATGTTTTTCTTAGAGTCAAACCAAAAAGGAGTTCATTAAAATTGGGTAAATATTCTAAGATATCTCCTCATTTTTGCGGACCTTTCGAAATATTAGAAAGATTAGGGGATGTTGCTTATAAACTTGCTTTACCCCCTCAATTACAAATCCATAATGTATTTCATGTAAGTTTACTTAAGAAATATGTATATAATGAAAATCATGTTATTGATTGAAAAGTATTTCTATTGAACCTTCTTGTGAATTTAAGATTGAACCAGAACAAATAATTGAAAGAAGATCTAGAATATTGAGAAACAAGGTTATAAATGAAGTAAAAATTAAACTGAGTCATTGTGATAATGATAGTGCTACTTGGGAAAATGTTGATTTTATTATAGACCAATATCCACATTTGTTTAACTAAAGGTTGTTTTATTTATATGTATGTGTGATGCAGAAAATCATCAAGCTATTGAGGGCAGCAGCTAAACAATAGGGAGAGAATTGTTATGAGACTTTTTCCCCGTGGAAGAAAAAATAATAATAATAAAAGAGAATAAAAATAAAATGAGAACTAATGTAATAGTTCAAGAAATAAAATGTAATAAAACAATAATTAGAGTTTTCACGGGAAGTTGTAATTATTTATAAAAGGGTGTGTCGATTGAAACTACCCTTTATGTTGTATAAAAACCCGTGAAAACTAAATTATTGAGGGGGGAAAAAGAAAAAAATGAGAAAAACAAGTACAGCACATTGCGGGAATAGGGTTCCAAGTTAGCAGGTTGTGAGTAGGATAGAGAAGGGGCACTCCTATAGTGGGTGTCCAACCTGGGGTACAAGTGCATGCACTCAGGACGGTCCTGGCCAGGGCATGGTTTTGTGGCACGAGTGTTGAGCATTGTTCTGGTGGAACCAGCACTCATGTAGAGCGGCAAGGTCCGCTTTCCTCCTAGACTACTCACAGATAGAAGAGGCTGAACAAGGACCATTCCAGCAATAGTTGGGAATTTCTTCAGCACATTTTAAAAGATAAGTATTCAAGTTTGATGAATTATCTAAGCAATAAATGTTTTAAATCTTTGAGTTTATTGAATTAATAATCTATTTTCGGCATGAATGAATGTATTTGAATGCAATCTGTTGATCAATTTATTATATGCAATTTAATTTCAAAGTCTTTACTAGAACATTAAATTTTATATTAAAATTTGTGTATAAAAGTTTTGGGAATAATATGTGAAATCATTTTAAATTGCTACATTTTAAATTTGGGAATTAGTTTCATTTCACTTGGTTTCCAAGTGCTCTTAAGAAAATTTGATAAATAGATTAAACTTTGTTGTGCAAGTGTTCATAGTATGCTTCATTAATTTGCTCCACATTCTTTCTATGTTGATGCTATACATGTGTGAATCTTATAGGTTATTCAAGGTTTTTAGAGGTTTCTATATTCAAAAATCGAGTTTCTGGATCGTTGTATAGTAAGAGATATTTTCACCACTGTGTGAAATGATTATTTAGTGATGTATTCTATGGCCTGGAAGAAATGTATTTTCTCCACATTTCTCTATTCTTTGGCTTCAGGTTTTTCAGATTTGGGAAGTTCCTTATAATTCTTTTATCCTTTAGTATTCAATTTTTTACTTGATTGGGTTTAGTAGAGAGTGATTTTCATTTATCAGTATGCAAATAAGGGTTATCAATTGTTCTAAGTTGAATGGTTTGTATGATGTGAGCTTGGATGAAGTGTTTAATGAATCTTAAGTAGTTCATGGATTATTCTAGATTGTGTTCAAATGAATTATGTTTTCTGAAACTTTTTGCTTGATTTAAGGAAGTGTGTACTTAATGATTATGGTGTTTTTCATGGGTGTTGGTCAACCTTGTGCTTAACACTACATGCGAGGATTGTACAAGCATTTTGTAGTGCGTTGGGATCTATTTGGGTCCTAATTAAGGATTTATGTAGGTCTCCTTTCATTCCTATCCACCGCGAGAATTTTTAGGTGCCAGCCTATTTTGAATTTGTAGATATAATGGCTAGTGGTCGACATTGGAGAAATTTTTTGAGGTAGAGATTGATATAAATATGTATGGTGTTAATGCAAGAGTGAGAGATAAAATATAAAGAAGCAAGATAGATGCAAGATTAATGTGAGTGATTTGTTTGATGCAAATTTGAGTAGAGCATTGTGAGTTTCATGTTAGGGTTCCTGAAGGTAGCGAGATGAAGGCATCTAAAATATTTCATGTGAGATTGTGAAAGTGTACGAGTAATTGTGGTGGACTCCTTGTTTCATTGAGAAGTGTTCTTTGTGTAACATTCTTCTTATATCTTCTTGTATTCTTTATGTGGTAGTGAGCCCTGGCTGTGAGCCTTTTGGATAGTGTGTCCTACTCTAGTAGTGAGCCCTGATGGAACCCCAAAAAATTTCCTGGTTCTATCATGAAAATTGTGAAAAGTTTGGTTTGATCCTTTGTGCCTGATTTAAGGTCATGTTCCCATCATTATGATAGGGTTTTATATTTATAAAACTTTCAAAATTTAGTCTAAAACTCTTGGTCATTTTAATTTTACATTAACCTGTATTTCCCATTCCTGGTCACTTAAGTTGTTACTTGTGCCATCGTATTCATTGATTTACTGACCCCTAATCTTAGGGTAATGAACACCTTATGTCTTTCCTGGTACTAATATTTGAAGGCTTAATCCTAAAGAAATTTCAAATCCTTAGCCTTCGTTATGGGTCGTTACCTTGTTCACCTAGTCATGTCCCCTTTTATGAATAATTTTATTCCATGTGCATAATAAATCTTAGTATGGGCCATCTGATCGATGAAATCAATCTCAGTCATTCCTCATATCCTTGTGTTGGTTTATTGTCTCTTGTTTTATTTATACGAGTTGGCGGGCTTCAGCCACATATCTGGTATAATGGTGGACCTGATCTCGTTGGAGGGATGATTGGTGCACTTCAAGGAGGATCGATGACTAATGAATTGAAGATGTGACCATATATGTGCCACTCTCGGCAAGCCCATCTTGTTTTATTTTACATTATTTTAATGGCACGGGCTAGCGGGCGATGGTTGCGTGGTTCCTTTTAAAGGTGAATCTATTCTTTCACAAGGTGGTAGATGTTATTTGAGGAGTGATCAATGGTATATAGTGCAACACTTGTTCTCATTTGATCTTTTCCCCACAGCCCCATTCATCTGTAGTTGTATCAAGGGATAGTCTTATGGGCTAGCGGGTGATGGTCAGACACCAGTCGATTTGTAAGGACCGATGAGCTTTGAGGATGGATTTTTTTTTTTGTGGGGATTGATTTCCACGATCGATGACTAGTGACATGGTTGAATCCTAGCCACTCCTCGCCATCCCATGTGGGCCCTGCTTGTGTTCTATATCTTTTAACGGGTAAGTGGGCATATGCCATGTGGACTTACTGAAAGGGCTTGACTGGTTTCTAATGAAGATGGAATGCTTCTAAATTTTTCCAAAGAGATACTATTTATAAACTATGCTATTTATAGCTTTGTTATTTAAAGCGCATGCTTGAAATCTTGGTTGTCAATTTTTTCAGCCATTGATACGTGTGAAATGGGTGGTAATAAAGCATTCCAGTGTACGAACCGATATCTTGAGATCGGATCTGGATCAATCCCCACTGTTTTTGACAAGGAGAGACACAAGTGAGATATTTCCCATGGGCAAGTGGGTAATTATGGTAGGAGGGTTTTACTTGATGCTAAGTACATAGTATATGTTTGTCTACTCAAAGTTTTTATGTTTTAAAAGGGGCTTTAAAGAACAAGTAAAACTCAATTATAAATGGTTGCATGGAAATCTACCTGTTGATGCATCATTTAAATCATGATCAATGACCAAGATTAAAGGTATCAAGGTAGGTTGTTGTCAGCCCATGTGCAAAATATTTCTTTGAGGAATTAATGGTTGGAACACTTGCATGACTTGTTATAAGTGGGAGCGATTGCCACATTTCTCATTCATAAGTTGCTTTGAGTTTGAGTCCGAAAACAAAATTTGATAAATGTCTTCTAAGAGGATGAATAAGTCGGGGGAGTCTGTTAGGCTAGTCTGGAGCTCTGGGAGACTAATTTTGCTCGATTCTAAGAAGAGTACTCAGGTGGATGAAGTTGATATGTAGGGAGCTCCTGATACACCAAAAGATAGAAGAGGACACAAAAAATTTAAGAAGTGTGGTGTTAGTAACAGTTATCGTTTAAGGAACTGAACAGTTTCAAAAGAAACAATCAAGTTCAAAGGCAAGGAGTTGGTGGAATTTGGAAAGAAGACAAAGAAAAGGTGCAAGTATCATAAGGCTTATCCCAGAAGGCTCATTTTTTCCAATGATTTTTCTGATAACCCTTCAGACAATGAGGGTGGCACTAACTCGTAGGGTGATTATTATGCCCTCTTTCTGGTACCATCTGATGATTCTGATGAGGTGGTGGTGAGGTTCCTCCAATTCCACCACGAGCAAGGCGTGGGATAGTATACTCTGAGGCTAATGACTCAGAGTGATGACTGTGTCCCATTTTTTTTTCCGATGACACCATAGCCCCTCTATCAGGATTGTCCTATTCATCATTCATGTGATTTCCTGTTTCTAGTGCTAATGTGGAAATTTTTTAGGTTGGTGTATAGGAGAGGTGTTAGACTTCCTAGCGCTAGGTTGTGTGCATTTTTTTGTTGGGGTTGCGAGTTGGGAATCTTCTTTGGTTGACAAGGACGAGTATTTTGCTGCTACGACCAACTTTGCCTCTTGAGGAGCTGGCGGGTCTACATGCGAGGGATGTGGAATGATGTCTTTTACTCTTCTATTTTCCTTAATGATGGAATCTAACCAACAAGGGATGTTTCAGAATTTGGTGCAGATGATCTCAAAATCAAATGAAATCTAAATATAATTGAGTGTGATGCTTGTCACTCGTTCTATAAAAGGGATTTCTGGGCTCATTACAATGGTCAAAATTTTTAGTTTCAATAGGGTTTTGGGTGAATTCTTATCCCAGAAAAGGAATATTGAATAGGATAAGGGTAAATAGGTTGGTAAATGGTATTGGGAAATGATGTTTTATATGTAACAGTCTTAAATTAGTTATATATAAACTATTGATGTAGAAACAAATCTTTGTCTAGAAACAAAACCTCTCCTATGTATATTTCTTACGAGTTATGAATAAAAATGCTAATGGTGTTGTCATTTTTCTTAAAATGGTTACATTTGAATGTATATTCCTGTTCTCAGCTTTAACTCAAGGAGTTGATTAAAATGCTTGAAGAGGGTATAAACTTTGCACGAAATTTCTTAGGATTGATAAGTAGTCAATGTTTCTTTTAGGCAGTTTTGAGTTTTCATTGCCTACAAATTAGTATGAGGGTAGTTCATCTACTTCTAGAATTTAGGAGTTTGTGTATTACAGATCCTTGCATACTTGACTCCATTGCTCCAATTTTTGAGGCGCTGGCCGATTTATCATAGAAATCTAACATGAAAAATGAGAAAGTAACACACCTAGCCTAGAACATAAAATAAGAACAACACTCATTTAAGATCCCTATTTAACGAATTGTGTATGGAATGGAAATACTCTAATTCATAGAAAATGAATAGTCATTCACTTAAAAGATATGCCAAATCTTCAGTGGGATGGGTTTATTTGCACTCAACTATGAATCTATCTATTATTAATTTGATATATCTCATGATGATGTAATTTGGGATTACCCTCCCTGGTTTAACAGAGCCAAAAGTGAAGGAGTAAGGATCAAAAAATCCTAAGCTCATTGTGTTGGCCACTAAATTTACAATTTCTTCATTATAAGAAGTGAAAACTCTTTAGAGAACTGTTAGGTTTTGCTGTAAAATTCATCAATAGAAATGGCGACTCCACTAGGGACAACTTTGAATTCTCCAGTTGTAGACTGTGAATTATAGAGTCAGGAATTTGGTGAATCTGAAGAGCTTGTTCAGATATTAAAATTTTAAACCTGGAAGTGAGTTTGTTGTAGCATAAGTTCAAAGAATTTGTGTGACTTTGTTGTGGAGGAAGACCCAGAAAGAAATTCATACTTAAAGGAACCTCATAATGCTTGAAGTTTAGTCCTCTATGAAGAGAGGTAGTGACTCTATCTCAAGAACCCGATGAAAATGTGAAGAATATTTCAAATATACAAACACTTCCAATCAGGAAGAAGAATCTAAAGTAGCTGCAACATATCCAGGTATTCTCCATATTTTGGTTTTTAAAAAGGCATAAATCTATATATATGAAAATCATATTTAAAAGTCTTGAAAAGTTTGAGTCCCTATTAAGTGAAAATAAGCACTAAAGAAAAGGGAATAGTGGAAAATGGCTTGCATACTTCTGTATTATTATTTTGCATCCTGTATTATGAAGTGAAGTATGTAGTGTTTTTTAAGAAACTCGTTTAGGAGGTCTTAAGCAAGTTGAGATAAACTGATGTATTGTGAAGGCTTAAGGTCAAGTTGTAAAA
>VCHN02003208.1:0-14706 GCA_007115665.2 Sequoiadendron giganteum
GATGCCTGTTTGCCAGGTTTTCATCAAGGTAACCATTTTTTTAAGGACATTTTTTCTTTTTTTTTTGTATTTTCTGAGAGATTTTAAGCTGATGTTGAACCACCTGGTGGTGTTGATGTTGATGCTTCTTTCATAATGTGCCATTGATATCCTGCTTGTAGAAGTTGTCTTGCCAAGATATGTGCACTTGAATGCAACTTTTGAGAAATTTGTTCTGCTTTAATAATACTGGAGTTAACTCTATCTTTGTGCGCACATCGCGATAGAGTGCCTTCTGAATCCTTATGATGAAGGGTCGTTGCCAACACATGGTCAATGTGTGAATCGGATATCATGCGTGGAGGCGTGGATGGAGTGTGTTTAGGGATAAAAGATGGATTGGTCGACAGTTTGGAACCTTTGACTCTCCAAACTTGGGAAGATGAGCAGTAATGGGTGGATATGGAAGTGTGCATGGAATTAGGACCAACTGCTTGATACACTTTGTATGTTGCTTGAGAAGCTTTATTTTGCTTTAGTGGACGTCTTTGATGGATACTTGCCCCATTTTTATTTTGCCCCATAGTTTCTTTGACTGATGGAGTTTGATAGGGATAATCTTTCTTTGTATTTTTTGGTATCCATATGTACTTGATTTGTCCAATATGCTTCTTAGCTTCTTTTTCTTTGATAATGTTCTTCATGCTTCGATACAAGTCTTTCTTTTGATGTTGGTCCCAATTCGTGGATGGGGTGATAGGTGGATGAAGATTCATGACATGGCGGGTTGTAGTATTGGCATCAGTTTCATCATAAGGATTCTTCGTGCTCCCTATGTTGATGTTTGCTCGAGATGAAGTTGCCCCCAGTATGGTGATAGTATTACTGATATGTTGAGATCCCTTGATTGTTGAATAACTAATTGTTGAGTAACCAAGGCCTTGATGTTTAGGATTGCCAAAAATTTGCACTCGTTCTAAGATACCCTATTCCTATAGGCCTAGTCCTCTGCCTTTATAATTCATTTGTTGAAAAATTTTACTTGCAAAAGGATATGATTTCCCTTGGAAACAAGGTGTTGCTCCTTCTCTGCTCTGTCGTGGACCTTCAAAAGTGTCAGCTTCTTTATTGATAAGATCATTTTCCCTTACAAAGGTGAGTGATCCAAGTTTATAAGTGATAGGATCTTCCATAAGTGGGATGAATGCCTAATTGATATCTTCAACTTGATCTTGTGAGATATCAGATTGTAGTCCTTCTTCAAGAAGTGTTGATGCTTCGCTTTCTACACAAAAGTCTTCCTCATGACTCACTTCATAGGATGTTTCTGATTCATGACTTATGTAGAAGCCTTCTTCATGACCCATTTCTGATATGTCTCTGGATTTTTCTATATCTTGATCATGTGTACAAATGTTAAGAGTAGGAGACTCTTGTTCATTGGTAATGATTTGAAGAGTATGAGACTCTTGTTTTTGAAGATCATCCATGTGTCCATCCAAAGAAAGCATCTCATGGGTAGATGGAGGAGTATGTCCTATGTGGATGTGGTCATCATTTGCGGCATCTTGTATAGATAAAAGAGTGCCCATTAGATCATTGTAGTATCTCAGAGATACAAATTCTTGATTTTGACTAATTCTGGAATTGCTTTCGCCATGCTTTTGATCAAGTTCTTGACATGGGTCAATTTCAAAGGATGGATTTCTTTCTTGGATATCTTCATTAGGAAGTGGCTCAATATTCTCTTGAACTTTGAGAGGATTTGGATCAAATGTTGAGATAGGGATTCCTTCAATATCTTTAACCATGAGGTCAAAGGATGTCAATATGTTGTTGGAAGGGCCATTGCTAGACCTTGATGGAAGATTTTGATCATACTTTGGAATAAGTTCTTGAAATATGTCCTCTGACTCATTAGGTGATGTAGAAACTTTTTCGATATGATCATTGGTTGATGGATCGTAGATTATGTCAATGGGATCAAATAATTGTAACACATCTTGAAATAGATCACTAAAAAGTGGCTCTTGATGAATGTTGAGTTGATCACTGGAGGGGGTAGAAGCATCTTCAAGATCTTGAACATTGTTTTCAACAATTGTGGAAGAGAGATTACCAATGTCTTCAACCATATGATCAAGTGATGTTGATATTTCTTGAATTTGATCATTGTTGGGCATCGTTGGTGAGGTTTGATCATAATTGAAAAGTAGCTCTTGGTGTATGTTGATTTGATCATTGGTCAAGGTTGAAACATCTTCAAAGTGCTTATTGATAGATTGATCTTGATTTTTGATTTCAACAATTGTGGTGGGAATCTGTTGCAAGCTTTGTTGGGCGAGTAATGCCTGTGTTTGCTGCTGAGCCAACAACGCTTGTTGTTCGTCATGTTGTTTTTGTGCCAACAATGCTTTTTGTTGGGCTCTTTGTTGTGCTACTTCTTCTTGGATTGATTGCAATAGTGCGTAGAATTCTGCTTGCGCTTGCGCTTGTTGGGCTACTTGAGCCGCTTGTGCTTGCTTAGGTGTAGCTTGTTGGGCTTGGAGTGCCTTTTTGCGGGAAGCTTCTTGCAACATGATGGAGAATGAATTGGTCATGTGTGCTTTGGCGGTGGTGGTGGTGGTGGTGGAATGGGAATGGTGTTGATTGTTGGGGTTGCTTGGATGGTTTCCATCTGTTTTTGCGATGTTGATGGAAAAATGGGATGATTTGGTATGATGTTTTGATTTGGCATGATAGATTGAAATTGAACATTGTTGTGGTTGGGAATCATATTGCTTTGATTTAGGTAACTTTGATTTTGCATGTTGTTACCTTGGCTTGAATCAACATATGGAGTTGCAACATATTGCTAGGATTTTGAACAACATTAGGGGGATTTGCAAACATGTCGACCCCAAAGTTTACCAAGTGTGGATTTGAAATGGTCATGTTTGGTAAAGTTGCACTTGGTATGTATGGATTTGTGGGATAATGTTGTTTGAAAAACTCATGCATTGAGCGTTTGGTTGATAGATTTGCAGATTTGGACTTGGATTGAAATCTACCATTGGGAAAGGTGTTCCAAACTTTGGATTGGGTATGCTCATATTTGTTGTACCATTGATGTTTGTATGAGATAATGCTCCCATGTATGCATTGTACAAGCTTTGAAAATCAAATGGTATTGCAAGGCTTGGATAGTTTGGTTGAATCGAATTGCTCATGATGGATGGATCAAATTTATATTCCATGTCCCTCTTGTGTTGAGATCGAGTTTGAACCATAAAATGAAGATCAATTTTCAAGAATGTAAGAGATGAACCTCTAATCCTTTAGATCGGTCTAAACCTTAGGTTCAAAGAAGCAAAGAACTAGGATAAATGAAGGATCAAAGCGATGATGAGAATGAGATAAATGAAAGATGAGTGATATGGATGAATGGAACTCTTAAAGAAACTTTGAAGGAAATGCTAAACTTTTAGGACTTTGATTGATCATGATTGGATTGATGGTTTGACTAGGTGTGTTAAGTCAAACAAGAGTGATGAATGTAATCGTAAAACTCTAGGAAGTTGTGTTATCCAAGAGTGAACTCCTACAAGATGGTAGTTTGACTAAGTGTGTCAAGTCAAACGAGGTGATGATTTGATAATTTGGCTAGGTGTGTTAAGCCAAACAAGATGAACTCGTAAACCCTAGGAAGTTGTATTATCCAAGAGAGAACTCGTGTATAAGATGATGGTTTGACTAGATGTGTTAAGTCAAACAAAGAGGTTTGATTTCGCCTAAAAGTTTAGCATAAAAGATGTTTACAAAGTTCCCAAGAGTTGTTGGTGAGGTGATTTTGACTGATTTTGATGGTTGAGAGATGGATGAAAGTGATTGAATTTGATCCTAGACTTGACCTAGAATAACACTTCTACTTACAAGACCTCGGTGTTGAAGAACATGCTATATTTCCTATGAGAGGAAAGTAAACCTTTCAAACAATTCAGGATCTCAAGACGCTCCTCACTAGCTTTCAGACTAAGCTTTTTGAACTTCGGTTTTGGGATTTTGATCATGTTAGAAAACACATGTGTAATCAAATTTTTCTTTTATCTTGGTTAAATGAGGTTCTTTTTATCCAAGACACTTGCTTGCTTAGGTTTTCAAACTATATGTCTAGTGTCCCATTCTCTTTCTCATCCCACAATGTCCTTTGTGTGGAAATCGAGGAAAATAGGGCAAAAGTTCCTTATGTTTATCCTTATTGGAAACAAATGATGATAGAATTTGCACACTTAGAAACCTCTAGGAATGTGATTCCTAGGGAAAGCAAGAGTGGGAAAGTTCGTCAATAGGTATTTGTTCCCCACAAGGTGTTTGAAATTTCAAGGTTTTTGTGTATGTTTGTTTTCCAAATGTTTTCAAGATCAAGCAATGTGTTTTTTCCAAGCACTTTCACACTCCTAGGTTGATGAGACAATACCTTGTTGGGTTCCCACTTGGATAAATCCAGCTGCGCATATCTTGTGTGAATGGCTAAATGCTTGACCACACTGGCTCCCCTCCATGGCACTCACTTATTCGGGTCAGCCAAGCATTAGTACCCATGAATCTCCCATGGCATACTTTCCATTTCCACAACAAGACCGCATGTTATGTGGGGCGGCTTCAAAGGACATGACCTTTTGCACCAACAAGATAGACAAGGTTTTGGCCAATTTCTAAACAAGGGGTTCTAATTCGGGCATTCCGTTCGTGGGGGATTATCCAACGTCGGCGAGAGTCCATTGCTGTCCATCTCGTCGGAATAATCCTCGTGATATTGAACTTTGTTCCAATATCCACACTTATATCCCGGTGGAAGTCGCTTGGCTTTAGCGTGTTCCCGGTTGGGTCGTTCCCTTGGGTGATTACTTTTTCCCACAAGGCAGGCCCTCTAAGATAAACAATAGTGAGCTAACATATCCCATCGTTCACACAATCCTTCGTTGAAAAACAAAGGGGAGAACCTCCGCAATATATCGTGCTTACACTCGCATGTTTTGTTCAATTTTAGATCCCAAATTGAAGTGTGGAGGCAATATTTTATGCAACTTAGGGTCATCAAAAAGACTTTTGATTCTCAAGATCGCCGTGAAGTGTGAGAGAAGCGCATACGCCCTTTTAAATGACACTACTTTGCAAAAAAGTTTACAAAACACAAAGTACACATGTTCAATTTTAAATTCCTCAAAGCAATGATGAGTTCGTTTTAAAAGCACCAATTGAAATGTGAAGTTGTCTTGTTCAATTTTAATCCCAAATTAAAATCTAGTAAGTGTCTCTAAGGTTCAATTTTAACCAACTTTGAAAAGATCAAGCCATTGATTGATTTTAAGCCCAAATTGAAAAGTGTGTTAGCTAAAAATAGAAAAAAAAGGGTAGTAAATGGAAGCTCCAAGATGGTTAAAACAAGCATTAAAAAATGCTTTTCAAGTTTTGTTTTTTAAAAAAAAAACTGTAACTCCACTCCATTTGCTTTCGTTTTCCCTTGATTCCAATGTTAACCTTTGCTTTCAACTTTGATGTCCACACCTTGATTTCAACCTATAAAAAGTTCAACATTAGAAACTTAAGAATGATAAATTTTAGTGAAAAAGTTTCCCTTTGTGAAAGTTTATATGGTAAGTCCAAATCATGCATTAATGACCTCCTAATTTGGGAAAAACCATAAATTTAATGCCTATGAGTTGACATTCTTAACCTTGAACGCATTCTAGCAAATGACAATAAATGACCCATAGGCCACTTTGCAATCCAAAATTTCAATTTTCAATGCAACATTGGTGAGACACCGATATTAAAGCACTCCCTTAATGCAACCTCAAAGGTAGGGTAAAATATTGATTCATTCACTGCCCTAATATAATATCCTTACTCTTTCAATATTAAATCTGCTCAAGTATTTTGTAGATAGTGAAAATCATCATTTAGAAAGTATTCGAGGAGATTTGTGATTGGCCTAACAGTGATAGCTTTTAATAGAGTTCCCCATTCTACAATAAATGTATACAGTACGCACAACAAAAAAAGAAAGAACTTTTGACTCGAGTTTGTATTAATCATAAATGGCTCAGTCAGGGATGGTGTTGGTACTTATTACTCATACCAAATCAAAGCACATTTCAAGATATTAGAGAGGGCAGATAACAACACAGTCGAGAAATTGCCCAGCTCATCATGAAAGAACAAAGGTACGCATGCAGTCCAAACCAAGTCAGGCAATCTTTATCAAAGGGAGAGAGATAGCACCACTTAATAAGCACGCATATTTCTACTCAATACAGATAGAATAGTAGGAGCAAGAAACCGTACCAATCTCTTCGAGGCCATTATATGGCTAAGGAAGAATATTAAACTCTAATTGAATCCAAGAGGGATATCAGGGCGCACTTCACTGTCATTGATTGCGCAATGAATGTTGATGACACTTACGAAGACAAAATTTCTACTAATTATGACAACAGACCAAGAAGAGATTGTTACGGATCCAACACTGTTATTACCTTGTGACAGGCGGAAATAATGATATGAAACAGAATAATCATAGCCACATTCACATTGATGATAGAAAAAGACTTGTGTGTGATAAATGTGCAGACTGAGGCATGGGAAATGTGCATGTAGCTTCTTCCAGATTGTTTGAATTCTTTTTCAAATCGAGCAAATGGGATCTAAGCTTACACAAACTATCAACATTTAAATACCAACTTGCAAGAGTAGGTCAAAAATCCAAGAGACCAACATTTTTAGAAGACTGTGTGAGTTCAACAAATGTGGTGCACAATTTCCTTAATAAATGTGTATTAAAAGCACTAAAGCATTAATGCAGTGGAGTATAGGTGCTTTGAACTAGGTATTCGCAAACCTACACCAAAACAGATTCATTAAAGATGTTTTAGAAGATGTCAATCGATTGACAGTGGCAGGTGTGAAGCCCAAATTCCTGAACATTTTCCAGCATTGTCTTCGTCTGGTAGATCTAATAGGTGGCGCGACAGTGAAAGCATTGATCAAAAGAATTAAGTTTATATCTGATTGGTTCTCTTTCCAAAACTGATGTGTAGACTATCTTCATAGAAAGATCTCTTTCTCCCTCCATACGTGACACTTTTTACCAGCAGACTGCATGCACCATTTTAGTGCCAGGCCAATCTTTCTCTCTTTTCATCCATTTCCATGAGAAGACATACCATCAATCGGTTGGAGCTTGCCACCTCTAGAATGATACTTGTGCATTTCTATATTTAAGTAACTGTATAGCCCTGTGCGTGGAAGGCAGAAAAACAACAGTTTGCTCAAACTTTACGGAATGAATGTTTCCTGCAATACTCATCATGGACAGGTCATGGTTGAATGAAAGATAAGGATGCTAAAGGTGGTTATTTGAATCCTTTATTTCCCATTGATGTTACCCTTAAAAGCTTATGGATATATTCTTTACCAAATGAAAATTAAGCATTGTGCTTCCCTCCCAATCCAGAATGTTGCAAGATTACTCTTGAACAGTATCACCAAGATCATAAGACAGAAAAAAAAATGATTTCATATGATAAAACCATTTCCCTCTAATGTATTAAAGCAATACTGAACGAAAGGAGCAAGTCTTTAACAAAAAAAAACATAGTAAAAAGTCAGAAATGTTCATATGAGATGGATCATGTGATAAATGATCAAACTATGCATATAACCTAGCAGCCATGAAACATATGTATATCAAATAAATATTCAGCCCTCCCTCTAGCACCATTTGTAGGATGGTGAAATCTGCAAATTGGTTAGTTAACATGACAAAAACAATATAAACAGAAACATACATCCTTATGAGATATTGCATCAAGTTAGATATGCTACATGAGACATTTAAACAACAAAACCAAAGGAAGCATATAAAACCTAAATACAAATCTATCCCATATTGGATTGGTGCTCCTTATGATGTAGAAAGGATGCCCTTTCCCAATCCTTGATAAGCTTACATTGCCAAGATAATGATATAGACAATGAGATGCTTGAACTCAAGTTGCCTATAGTGTAGATGCTTGGATATTTGGCTATTGTCTTGTTTGAAGGAGAGAAGCCTTCAACTTATAGTTGAGCTTGAAGAGAGGAGAGGCCAAATTGATGAATGTGGGATCATTCATGGGCCAATGACAAGATGCCACTTGTCAAGGTGTGAGAGGGTGAGGAATGTGCAAGTTTTGGCAAATGTGCCAATTTCAAATTTGAATTTGAATGACTTGACATGTTTTGGGGGGATGAAAGGTGCAATAAATGCTATGTTGACTTGTGCAAATAGCATTTAAAACCTTGTTGGAAGGGACAAGTCCCTTTTGGGGGGAAGATTCAAATTGGAAGAATATTCCATTTTGATTCCATTTTGAATGTAATTAGAGGAAATAATAAATCAAATAAATGATTTATTGGTGCAAGTGGGTGGGTTAGTTAAGAGTTTGGATTTGACTCTAGTTGAGTCAAAAGCTAGAGAATGATAATTATGATTAGAAGTTAATTAATGTAGATTAATTAACTTGGATGATATTAGGAGGTGACATTTGATTAAATCAATTTGATTTATTAAATCAAATGAGAAGAACATAAGGATTAAATAATTTGATTTATTTAATGAACCTTAGGAAATTAATCAATAAATTGCTTTAATTGATTAATAGCTGAAATGAATGTTAATTTGTATGATGCATGATTGTTATTTTTGGTCTGTCTATATTATTAGTGTTTCTTTTTCTATTTCAACCTATTTACTCCAACATTCTAATTTATATTGTCTAAAATTATTACAATGAGAAATTTTCTTTTAGAATTGTTATCTCCTCCATTATTCTTTCATCTTTCTCTTCCTCTAAAGTTACTAATTCATTGTTATTTCTACCTTTTTAAAAGGAAAAATGAGTGTGGAAACACTTCCCTAATGCAAATCAATCAAGGAAGAGGTTGCAAAACTTTGTTTCAAATCTTTATCATTCACATTTTTCTTAAGAATGCACACGCGGTTAGATTAATTTTAGATTTAAACCATTAAAACACACAACACAATTCCTCAATGGGTTTATTTTCGACAAGAGTGAAAGTAGGAATCCTATTAATCGGGTAACATGCAGTGGCTACAACTTTATCATGGAACTTTCGTTCAAAGCCAACACCACTCAAAATACTTCTAGCCCTCCTTAATTTTATTATCGGGTGTATGGAGTTGTCTTGTGTCTCTCAATCCCATGGTCCTTACAAAACCTATCAAATTCTATGGAAACTCACCACCATTATACGTCCTCAAAGACTTAATTTTTCTATCAGTCTGGTTTTCAACCAAGGACTTGATCTCTTTAAACTAACTAAACAAATTAGATTTACTTCTAAGGAAATACACAAATGTCCTTCTAGAATAATCATCTGTGAATGACACACAATACATAGATCTAGACAATGAAGGAACATTAAATAGACCAAACATGTATCACAATGAACATAATCCAACACCCTATAAGATCTATGAGAACAAGAATAAAATGAAACACAGTGTTGTTTTCTATATATACAATGTGAACACAAAATTCAAACTCAAGATTATAATCATCACTACCTTCAACAAGGCTCTTATTTCTTAGGGCTCTAAGACTCTTCTCACCGATATGGCCAATTCTTTGATGCCACAACATTGTTTTCTTCGTTGGGATCTTCATCTCCAAAGCATTGGCACCCTTAGGTACCTACACAACATGGCAATCAAATGTAGACACCATTGTCTTCTTCTCTGCTCAATCTGATGGTGAGGATGAAGAATCCAAAGCCCTTTTGTTGGACTTCACAAAAGAAATATTACATTGAACTATGCATGCTTCCAACTTATGTAGAGTACCAATTTGAACACCCTTATGAAGCACCATAACACCTCTGATCATCTTGCATCCGCTACTCAAGAAAATAACTTGCACTCCCACATCACCTAGCTTACTCATTGAGAGTAGATTTCATGCCAAACTAGGGATGTGTAGAACACCATCAATCCCCCTCACTCTACCATTAAAACACATAACATAAAATTTACATAGGAAAATCCTTTCAAGAAAAAAACCCACACACCAAAGCACATATCAATTGTATTTCAAATAAAAGCTTTTGCAATACAATGTGTAGAGTCTATGCTCTTCTAGGTGTTGTTTCATTGTGATAAAAATCTAGAGTGAATTTGACAACATAATGACATCTCAAAAAATTATAATCAAGCTCTCTAAACAAATGCACTAAGTCATCAATATATACTTCTCATACATAGGCATAGCATTTTTCCATGTGTCAATCTCTCAGTCTCGGTATGCATGCAAATTGAAAACCAACAACATGCACGAGTCCCAAATGACCTGATTAGCAACCTATCAAACATGCATGTACATGTACCAACATGCAAGCACATGCAAATCTTGAAGCTCCAAAAATCAAGCAACCTCACATGCTAAGTGTCTCATAGAGAAAATCAAATTTACTACCAAAATATAACTCACTCACAACTCCTAGTCACTTTGAGTGACAGCTTAGTCTCCGTTAAGAAAGTTTCCTCTTCAAGCTTCAGTAAATAATTTAACATGTCATATGGAATAAGGGTGCTCCTCTTTGAGGTTTCTATAATTTACAATGCTTAAATGAACCTCAAGATGACAAGTGTCATCTTTCCTTGTCTCCGCTTTTCCAAAGAGATAAACACTCACACAAGTGGACCCCCCCAATACTTATTTCAAAATTTATTACCACATGTCAACATGGCACCCATTTTTGATGTAGAAACAATTTCCTTTTTTTCTAATAAACTACTCATGTAACATGTGTCACAATTTTTCCTTTCCACACATTGCATGTAGGATGTCAATCCTCGCTAGGTCCCACAAAGTGACTTAGCAATTTGGAAACAAATATTATTGCATTCAATAAATTAAATCAACAACTTCTAAAGTAATTAATTTAATAAATTCATCATGGGACTCACTAAATTTAAGTTAATCCCAACACTTTTAAATTATTACCCTTTCTTCTAAAGTTGTTAGATTCACCTCTATATTTATTTTTATCACTAACCATTTTTAAGTTCATTTTTCTAATGATTATTAAAATATTCATTTCATTTATTAGGATTGATTTAGAAGAAAATGCTTGTTCTAATATTTTTCATTACTCTTCATCCTCTCTTTAGTGGTTAACAAAATTTTACTTAATCTATTTTTTATCATTGTGACATCTTTAGAAATGCCAATAATAAAAAATAAGCTATCAAACTTAGTGATCAAGCTCTTCAAAAAAAATTGAATTGCATGGTTGTCACCACATCTTCACTTAAAATATTTATTTCAAAAAGTAGACCTTTCACTTTTGTCAAAACATATTCATATGGTCATTGTTAGTCATTGTTATATTTTAATTTTTTTTCATTTACAAATTTATAATTTTTATATCTTTATATGTAGTAATGAATATTTTTCACTCTTTAATTTTATTTATCTTAGGAAATATTGCTTAATTAGTTGTAAATTGATTAGAAAATTAAGTATTATTATATTTTTTACATTTCGTTTATACTCTATTTTTCTACTTGTAATTTAATGCATCTATATTTCCTAGTTCTACAAACCTAATTGTATAGTTTTTACACAAATCTTTAGACTTATAATTTTTTTAAAAATTGGGTGCTTGATATAATGGGTGACAAATCCCTACAGTTGTGTAATTCCTTCAAATAGAAACAACTTCCATCTCTAGATCATGGCTTCTTTAAACAAAAGTGATTAGTCATGCACATGTACTTAAAGCTCAAAACTCTAATATAGAATGAAATAATTAAAGATTTGATATCAAATTAAAGAATAGAGAAATAATATATAAAATAAACAATAATGATATATAAAATTGTACACAAAAAAAATAGTTACTAACCAAACTTAATGAGAAAATAAAAACTATAATAAGCAGCCTTATTCTTTCACAAGTTTCTATGCTTAAAATACACCTTAAAAGATCCAACCTAATCAATTTTTCTTCCAATAATCACATTATGATAAAAATAAACTATTTGACCTAATCGATTTTTCTTCCAATAATCGCATTATGATATAAGTGAACTATTTGAATGTTAAAAATATTGATATGTCTCAATGTTTGTATTGGTCTCTTCACTGGCATGAAATAAATATATTAAATTCTTACATATTTTTAATGCATGTAGAAAAATATAATGTAGATTTGTGTATCGTGCATTATACAAGCTGGAAAAAGAATCCATTTATTTGTTGGATAAGAATCGACATCAATACAAAGATCTTCTACTTGTCATCATATTCAATCTCAACAGAAGAGAACTTTATTGGAGTTTTAGCCATAGATTCGTTGCCTTGAGGGACCACAGTAACAATGATACTCTCATCATCAGTTGCATCCAGATCCTCCAAAGTCTCTGATATTCCTATCTTGAATGATGATGTTTTTGACTGGTATTTCATGCCTCCAAAGCCTTGTGCCAGGTGCATAAAAGAGCCTGCATAATGTGGGCAGTCTAAGGATGTGCCTGAATCAGCTTCAGGCAAGTTTATGAAAATGCTAAAGTTTATGCTGCTGCTGCTGCTTTATCTTATTCCTCTTAACCTCTACACTGACGGGTGTCTTTAGCTGCTTTTTATACCCTTTGAAATTGTAGTCCACTGGTTTGGGCTTGAACAGTCCAGCCTTCTTGATTGAACGACCATTAGTTAACCAGGGAATATCTACTTCCTGGTACTTGTATAAAAACTAAACAATTATAGGACTATTATATCCATGTTTTTGTTAAAATATATTTTCATATTTAAATATAAGTTTTTGGAGTGTTCTTATGTATAAATTTTATTATGAGAGAAGAATAATTTGAATTTTTTCTTATTTTAATAGAGCTGTTACTGTTTAAGAATTGAAACTAAGCTGTGAAAAAGAGGAATGGTTGGAAACAAGCAACAATTGTATATTGTCAAAAATCCAAGTGATTCCATCTTTCCCTTCACAAATTATTATCAATATTATAAATATAAATTTAAGATGACTACTTAAAAATAACCAGAAAAATTAAATAATCATGAGACCACGAACTCCACAAATAATTCCTAAATAAATTGAGAAGCGACTAATAACAAAAATAAGCTAAACAACTAGATGGGACCTGCCCTAAGTCCTTAATTATTTTAGCATCACACTCTTCATATTTTATTGCTCCCAAAATATTCACATTAATGAAATACTGTTTATTGTCTCAATTTTTCCTTAGGAGTATAAAAAGAGACAAAGAATTTGGTTTTGAAACAAGCTTATGAAAAAAGATATTTAGAGGATTTTGAAACTTTTTCAAATTTCCAAAAAAATCTCTGCCAATTAAAATCGGACAAAAAAAGCTTTTGGAAAAGGGCTCTTTAAAGATTTTGAATTTATCTTCTGCAAATATTGTTTTTGAAATAATATGTCTTTATCTTAAGTATCATTAAATTTGAGGGTTTATAAATGTTCTAGGAAAGGATTAAATGATGAATTAGTTTGAGTATTTTTGGATCTGACTGTATATTTTTTTCTCCATCATTTTTTTGGATCACATTACATGATCTATTAAAATCAGATAACAAGAAAATAGAAAAATGATGCTTGTAGATCGAGTAAAAATCTAGATCCATTGCATTTAGAATATACATGATATTATGTTGGATTTACGAAGAAAAAAATTACACAAATCCAAAAGCAATAAAATTGATAATATATATTATGATAAAATATAAACTAAAAAAGTGAAACAAGACCATTGACCACCTCTATGAAATACCCCCGCAGTTTATTCTCATTAGAGAAATTTAATCTAGGCATGGAATCAGAAAAGGATACAGTTGGAATGCTCGGTGAAACACTATATAAAGAAAAATAAGAAAACAATCAACAAAAAACACTTACTGCTTCAAATCCTAATCGAGCAATTACTCTGGAAATCCAAAATCTTACCTGCACTAGCCGACTGTTTTCATCACAGAAAAGGAATTTAGAATTAACAAGATCTGTATCTTGATAATCACTGCGGTTCAGTTTATCCTTCCAAATGGTCCACATCCGATCAACATTAGAATGGTGGGAGTAAAAGATAGGATCTCGAGCTGCAGAGTAGAGAGCACCCATATTTTCTCGGTTGAATTGTTTGGAAGATCCCGTCCATGAATGCACCACATCATGCGGTGAGGTCTCCAGAGTTCCAGCACGGCTTTCGTTCACTTTGACTCCACTCCCATATCTGTAATCCCCTCCATAAAACAATTGTGCAGTTCTTGCCCCAGAGGCAATGTGGGTATAAATCTCTGCATAGTTCTCTTTTACAGAACCCTGCACACACACATTGTAATATTTCATATTAATTATTGTGGGAGGTTGATGGCAAGCTTCTCTCAGTGGATCAAATAAGGTAGAATTAGGGTCAATATACATTGCAGGAATGGACATTCCTGCCTCTGAGTCCCAATTCCAGTAGGGCAATGCAAATGTGTCATCCCCAATCAATTTACCCAAAATGCGCTCATAGAAATAGAGGTACCAGCGATGAAAAGGCAGAAAAAACCATGAGTAATGGACTTGGTAATCTGTTGAATTCATGATGTATGCACCATTGCAGTAAGCACAGTGAATTTTGGATTGTTGGGTGAAACTTCTGGGATCATT
>VCHN02003098.1:0-15018 GCA_007115665.2 Sequoiadendron giganteum
GGGACTGCCATGTTGTGCCTATGTAAGGGTTTGAGGGCTAAATAGAAATGGCATCCACCAATCCACCCATTGTCTTGGAACTGTAACTCGGTGGATTGGTGTGCATCATGGTGGATTTGATGGAGTTTCAAATCTTGTTCTTTGAATTCCATTTATGTTTTTCCCTTGTCGTGGCTTGTTACATTGTTTGGGAGGAACCTAAGGTTGGGTACGTTTTACCTTGGCTTTCATAAAAATCGTAATGTTCCATGTAAAAGATTGGGTGAGATATATTCAGCCATTACCTTTCTGGAGTGGGTATTAAAATGACTTATGTCTCATTGTTTCATCTAGGATGGGCCCCTTTTTATAAATTGAGTTAAATATTTTACCTAACTTTATTACTTCCTAAGTTTAGGTTGGCCCATGCCCTATGTTACTGATATTAGCCCAAACCTAAGGGGAGGGTTAATAATCAAAAGAGCTTCTGAAAATTCAACTACAAAAGCTACAAACTTGAATGTAAATGTGGCCAAATTGGCCCAAAAGATAGCTGAAATAGAAGAAGCTGAGAAGAAAAGTTTGATGGAGAAGTATAACACCATTATTGGAGAGTCTAGTAGAATGCAGCAAAGGAATGTTGAGCTGCAAACTGAGGTAGATAGGTTGAAGTACAAACATGTGGGGGAGTCTCCTAGTGCTCCTGGTACTCTGGCCATACGTTCTTCATCAAGATCAGTACCTCCAACTTCTCCAATTGTTTCTACTCCTGGGTCCCCCATCCAGACTCCTGCTCCTAGTCCTTCATTAGAGCTAGTTGAAGAGGAGGTTGAGTACTCTGTAGATCCCACTAAATAGCAGATGCTTAATAAGATTAGAGAGCTATAGGCAACTCTAAAAGCAAGTGAGAAGGGAGCAGTTGCCAAGCAAAATGAAGTTGTAGACACAGTTTTTAGGCATTTGAATTAGGGAGTTGATGGTAGATTACCATCAGTTTATTCTTTATATTCTTTATTCTTAGATTCAATAAGAAACATTACTAGGGATCAAGAATTATTTTTTCCTTTAGTTGAGAAGTGGATCCCTAGGGCCAATGACCTAGATGTTATGTATAAGGCCTCTAGATTCGATGCAGACAACAGGCCCCAATTATTAAGGCCTACTCAAGTTTTTGTAAAATCATTGCAAGGTTTTCAAGACTTACCTGATGATTTGAGTAGGAAGATTAAGGAGCTGGTAAAGAATTTTGATGAGAGGAGTGGCATGTCTTTACCAGATTTACAGGGACTGCCCTGTTTTGCCTATGTAAGGGTTTAAGGGCTAAATAGAAATGACATCCACCAATCCACCCACTATCTTGGAACTATAACTCGGTGGATTGGTGTGCATCATGGTATGATAGAGGTTCATTGCATTTAGGGGTCTTTTAAAGCAAGAAACTTGGCATTGAATTGATGCCCTAGGGTTGACAGGGGCAATTTTCTTCTGAATTTGTGGTTGTTAAGTCAGGGTTTATGAATTTGATGGATATCTTGGTAGAGTCATGGTGACATTGTTTGATGGTCCAATCTCTACTTCAAAAAAAAAATATCTCTAACAACTCTAAGAGCTATAATGGGATGGCATTAAAGGAACCTTCATATGAAGGATATTCTAATGAAGAACCTTTGAATTAAGGTCTTCATTTGAAGGTCCTTCATGCCAAGGTTCCTTTTATAAAGCATTTTGGACATGAAATATTTAAAAAAAAAAATACCTTCATTTGAAAGTCTTCACATGGCATCATTTTTGAATGAAGGTTCTTCGTTCAAAGGTCATGATGACATCACCTTCAAATGAAGGTTCTTCATTAACTGGTATTTTGTAATTTTGAATGTGTGATAATAATTTAGGGTTGAAAATAAATCCATTTGAGCCTTTTATAAATGAGAGGACATTTGATGCAATCATATGCCTTGTCAAACTTTTAACTTAATAGTAAGGGCATCATGAGTAGTTTGTTGGGCCCATTCAACAATCTCCGATGCAAGGATTGAATTGTCTAGAATGTATCTACTATCAAGAAAGCCAATTTGTTTACCTCTATGACTATAACTCAAGCAATAGGTTTAATTGTGATGGAAATGATATTGACAAGGATTTTGTAATCTAGGTGTTGAGAAGCATAATTGGCCACCATCCTAGGAAAGATTATTCATTCTCACTTTTAGGTGTTAAAATTTAACAATACGTAGATTGATGAAAGAGCCCAAAGAGCCTTTTCCCATGTTATCCAAGTACACATAGCAGTGGTCTTCTCTTATATGGTTGGACATGATTTCAAGAACTTAGCTAGGAATTATTCATTTAACCTAAGGTTTTCTCATAATGCCATCATTGGAAAAGTATGATCAAATTCTTCTATTATGAAGAATTGGTCTATGTGCCTCTAGTAATCACTATAAAAATGTGAAAGACTAAGCTATTTTTTTTTTTGTCTTATCTTATACCATTTTACGAGAATGGGGGGGCCAATGTACGAGAAGATCTTTGGAAACTAGGCATGAAAATTGCAGGTTAAAGAGAATGGGGGTGCTAAACTTACAATACTCATTGTCCCTTGGTCGTCAGTTTTCCCTAAGTGCCCTCAACCTCATCCTCGGTGTTGGTATTGACCTTGTTTTAGCTCCAAAATCTTCGTCGGCGCTAGTATTGACCTTGTTTTCACTCCTCCAAACTCTTCCTCAGCGTTGGTATTGACCTTTCACTTGTCCAATTTGACGAGCTACAACCTGGTTTAGTTAGGTTTTAGAGTATGTTAATTAAATTTAAAATTATGGTGCCATTGAGAGTAGTGAATATAAAGCAAGCAAAGCCTATTATGGTGCCATTTAGAGTAGTGAATATAAAGTAAGCCAAACCTATTATAGTCATGAGGGAAATAATAAAACTCCTAGGATACTTTGTGAAACCATTTTCCTTGGTTAAAGGGAGGCCATAAAATATTCCTTTGGATTTTTTCAATCTTCAAATATGAGGATTTGCAAGGTTGTTAGCAACATGAGTAATGGAAATGTGTGCAACAAGAATTTTTGAACACACATGGAATCTCCTTGCCAAAGAAAGGGGCTTTATAATTTAATATGATAATTTTTCTCAGCTCTAGAAATGATATATTTCCTTAAAGAGGAAGGAGAAACCTAAAAGGTAAAAGATATGCTTAGGAATCTCAACACTTCCTTATGATCAACCCCCTTCTATCCATAGGAATTGAACCAATTGGGCTTGGCTAAGAATGATTTCCTATAACATTGAGTTTTATGCCACTATATATTTGACCTTTAAGCTTTCGAGAAAATATCTAGGCATTGAATATCCTAAATAATGTCACATTTGTCCTCCAAGAGAGTGAGAAAGGAGTCATTAGAAAAATGACCATTGAATAGTTGGGCTAGTGATGGAAACATTGATAGTGAGATGGGTGGTCATAGAGGTGGCCTACAAGCTATATTTGGAAAAAAAGAAGGATAGAAGCCATTGATTGGAGTAGTGAATATTGACATTGGTGTTTCCTTGTCCAACAAAGGGTCACTATGATAAATGGTGTTGGATTTGGCATTGGCATTTACTCTTTTCTTCTAACAAAAATGGTGATAGGCTAGATGTGTCTAATACTATAAATATTGTCCCCTTCCTCCCATGAAAAATTTTATGGGAGAAGGAATACATGATACTTTGAATTGTAATGAAGATTCAATGCAAAATAAACTACTCCCTCTACTATCATACATGTTTTTGGGTTTATTCTTTCATTCTTCATCCTTGGAAAATTGCTCATTTGGAAATGGATTAAACAAGTGGAAAAACTTGGGCATGCATATGAGCTTATGGATTGGAACCTAAAGGGTATGTCATCAAAGGAAGATTTCCCATTTCTAACACTTTGTTGTTGATGTGAGTTTAATAATACTATGGCTCGTTGCACCATAGAATTTGTTAGAGGTTTCCTAATATGACATCTCTATATGATCCTTGCTTAATTAGTTGTTGGCTTTTATCTTTTCCTTTTTCTATTAATGACTTATTATATGATTGCATAGATGATATTTTTAATGTCATTAGGCCATATCAGTCTATACGAAGTTTCTTTACTTCTCAAAGTATTATCAATAACCTTATTAATGAAAATAATGAAATTGTCATTTAATGGGTGCTTGGGGAAGGGTATTGAGTTTTACCCTAGTGATAATTGTTGGTGTCTATGTATCATATTGCTTTGGCTCAAGAGGAGTATTGTTATCCCTTGTGATTATGTTTGAGGAAGTTTTCAAATGGATGCTATTTCCTTCAACCAAATTGATGTCATTAAATAGTCTTGTTATGAACCCCTTGCAGGTTGCTTGGATAATGTTAGTATTGGTAATTTTGGTCCTTCTAATTATTATGCCCAAGCTTCCATAAATATGCATTTACTTAAAAATAACGATATAGTCACTTCAATCAAGTCACTTATGGTTGGGAGGTTTCTCCATGGTATGATTGTATGAACAAGTTAGTTTTGCATGATAGTGAATAAGCCTCAATTTTTTGTGAAGCCTATTCTCTTAGGTGAATGCTTGTGTTTTCTTCCTACTAAGTTCCAAATATATATTTCTTAGTTTAATATTTTTTGCAAGGGTTTAGATACTACAGGGGATATATGATGCCACACTAAACTCACATCCCCTAAGGAGGTGAGAAATAATGCCATGCTATGACATTTTTTAAGAGGGTAGAATTGCTCCCTACTTTCAGTCCCTATGTTGCTCTGGTCAAGTCCTTTCAAAATAATTTTCTGCTTCATAAAAGGATAAAAAGGTTATTGTGGGTGGTGTTAGATTTCTTGTTTCAAAGGAAACCATCAGAGTTGCTACTAGGTTGAATATTGAAGGTAGGAAGGTCATTAATAGGGAAAAATGATTGACATGGAAACCATCAACCAAATTTTGAAAAGGGGAGAGCTCATCGAATTATAGAATGGTTTTGAATGATGAGTTTAGTAGAGTGCCAATTAAGTACTTTAGTGTTGAAGGTAGTTTTAAATGTGTTTTTCATTACCATTTCTCACATGACCATCTTAAACATAATAAGATTGCTTGTTTTCCTTATTTTGTCCTAAGTTCTCTTAAGTGTTTTGGTAAGGAGGTCTTAATGGATAAATTTGTGATGCCTCTACACGAGGGCTTAATTTTTAGACTCCATAAGTCCACCTTGCTACGTTCTCTTAGAATTCTGTTAGCTCTCTTATTTTAAAGTCCAATCTATTCCCTACCCCTATTCTTATCAAAGCTAAAGGTGAGAATATTAGTGATTTGCATGATCCCTCTCCTCCTAAGGGTAAGAGAAAACCTATCAAACATTCCTCATTCCTTGTCAAGCAAAAAATTACATTTGATGATGTGCCTAGTAAAGTGGTGGAGGGAAATCTTGAGCTTGGTAAAGTTGTGGCTGATTATGATGACTTAGGTTGCCCTTATCTTTTTGCCATTGGTTCTCTATTGAAATTTGCCTCTCATATCCATGTGGACATTCCTAGTGATGTTGACATCTCCAAGAATAAGAGTGAAAACCCTAAATTTAAGTCCTCACTTGTGGGCAACAATGACTAAGGTTCTTATTGTTGCTACTGTTAATAATAAGATTGCTATAGGAAAACCTTTTAAGGGGAACCTTGTAAGAAGATCTAATAGGTTGGTGGCCATAATTTCTACTACCCCTAGCACTACACCCAATGTAGAATTAGTTGTTTCTAATTAACAACAAAGGCTTTGTTGATCACAAGGACAATGACTGCATCAATAGTGGGAACAAAAAGTTCAGTCACTCTCAAGACTTCATGTAAGAGGAAGATGTTTCTCTTTCCAATGATTTTGGTGTCAACCTTTTTCAGAAATGAATGTTATTTATGACACTAAGTCTTCTAACATAGGGGATGATTGAGAGGCTGAAAATGATGTGAATTTAGTCCCTAGAAATGATATGGTGGCCATGGATGATGTCAAGGGTAAAGGAATTTAGATGGAAAATAAGTTTGATCTTGTGCATTTATGTTCTCATTGTGGCCATAACACCAATTCTATTAATTATTTGGAGAAAATTCTAGAAACTTTGGAGGAAAGAGTCAATAATGTGCTTAATTTTAGTAATAAGGTGATCCATAGGTTACTTCTATGCTTCTACTCCATAATGTTGTATGGGAGTTCTAGAAAAGAAGGTTGAAGGGTAATCTTGATAGTCTTGTTTTAAAGAAGGATAGAAAGAAATACCCTAAGGATGATATTTTTTCTTTCCTTTTTGAAGATTGGGGATATGTGACTCCCCAAAAGACATGCTACCTTATAAGCTAAAATGAAGTGGCCACTATTAGAAATCGTGTTCATTCATAGCAGTCAGGATTGTGGGGAATGGTCAGGATCAACTAATGGATGATCGATGGTCAATAAAAAATTGTTCCAACATCTAGCTCCCTCAATGACATGTCTGGGAACTAACCCATGTTGGCCCTATTACTGCATTCATAGGGTTCGGGACGTTGGGTTCACCACAAAACCCTCACTTCCTCACTCCTAAGACTATGATGAACACCTGAGTCACTATGGGACTCGAGGTGGGAGCTACTTCTTTTCGCTCCTGGAAGGAAGAGTATTGGAACACCCTTTCCATTTGGTGTTCGGCTATGGACTCTCAGTGCAACCCAATTGCATCCCTATGGTGCTCCTTTCCTTGAACAACCATACCTCCCTATATAAGTTATTAGTACAAATACTAGACATCTATAGGATGACATCGTACTCTAGGCTGACTCCCCCATTTCTAACTTCTCATCACCAGTAATAACCCATAGGGACCTTCGACCCTTGATTTGCAGACTCTTCCTAGCCTGGCTAACATCTTGATGAGTCCAACTCACCTTGTAGAGTTGCCTTACCCTTGCAACCTACCTTAACTCGCCATGACTTGGCATGACTCGACACTTCTTTATGCTCCATGTTGCTACGCCCATGCTACCCCAGGTAACTCGGCTTCAAAATTAGAACCTTGTTGTCCCAACTCACCTTAAGATTCAAAAAAGAAAAAATCAAAGAAAAATACGCCTCGAAAATGATAAATCTTGGCGTATATTATATAGATTATATATAAGGTATATAAGCTAGTTAAATCATTATAATATTGTTAAATCATTAATTATATTACAAATGAACACTGCTTTCAAATTTTTCGTTCTCTGAAGCATTGGTTCTTGCATTTTTTCTTGACATAAGCAACATCCAATCATCAATTGTGGGATTGACATCCTTAATGTTTGTTAGAATTTGACGAAATATTTGTTGTTCTTCATTTTGTCCATCTTGTCAAAAAACACAACTTAATGTAATGACCATTTTTAATTCTTCCCATAGTAGCTTTTCTCACCTTTTGCTTTCATATGGAGCCATGTCATTTACTGGAGGTAATTGTGCCAAGTCTCCAACTAAAATCATGTAGATATGCCTGAATATAAAATATTTAATTAAATTGATAAGTATGAATTTGTATAGAAGGAACTATAATAGAATTGAATAAAAAATATTGTATTGTAGATTTATCAAAGTTAGCAATTTCAATCCAGAACTCACCTCCAAAACTTTGGTTACTATTTTTTGGAAATGCTTGTCGAAGCCTAGAATCTATGTTTTCAAGCAACCTCTCCCCAATGAAACTCATTTCATCTATCAATATGTATCTGACATGTGATATTTCTTCTTGGAAAGTTGTAAGTCTTGTCCCTTCTAGTTCATTGAAATCTCTTATTGGAATTCTTCACTTTGAATGAATGGTTGAAGCACCAATGTTGAATGTTGCAACTCTAGTAGGTGTGAATAGAAGTAGAGGAGATTGTTTGGGAGAAGAATTTTTTCTAGTGCTAGGTTATGTGTTAGGTTATATAGGGTTAGGTTATATAGTGTTTGAGCCTAGCCTCAAACACTACAATTAGGGTTAGGTTATGTGTTTTCTTTAGGGTTAGGTTCGGGATTAGGTTTATGGTTATGGTTAGAGTTTAGGGTAATCCAAATCATAACCTAACCCTTTCTCTTGAAACCTTAACCTTGGCCCTAACCCTCACCTTTATCCTATCTTTATAACCCTAACCACAACCAAAACTCTAACCCCAACCCTAACCCTAATTACCTAACCCTAAATATTATTTATTTTATTAATTAGTTGCATTCACTCTAATAACCCTACACCTATCCCTAAACTTAACCCTAGCCCTATCCCTGGCCCTAATCCTAACCCCAACTCTAAGCCAAATATAAAAAACAACCCTTAATTAAATACCCGAACACTAAATCCTAACCCTAATTAAATACCCAATCATAACCCTAAATTGTAACGTTATCCTTTGAATTGGATACTAATCAAAAATTATGTGTTACAATCATTGCTTCCATTGTTGGCATTTTTACATTGGGATGCATATATTTTTAAAATCAACATAATCTTTTAATGTCTTGCCAAAATTAATATTATTAATTGTAATATCAAACTTATAAACATGTATCCAATTTAGAACATAAATAAGAAATATATGGTAATAGTTTCTTCAAAAAACAAAGTGATGTGGACTACAAGGACTATAAGATATCCACAAAAGAGATCTGCATTGAAAATATTGTAGGGAAATTCAAGAAAATACAATTGGTAGATGCAAAGCCAAATAAATGTGAAATTGTGTACTATAATGATTTTAGAATATACAAATAATGGATTTGTTGAAAAGGTTTTAGAAACTTTCAAACAAATGAAATTGGTAGATGCAAAGAAAAATTCCACAACCTTCACCAAAATCCTTATTGGTTTCCTTAAAATGGGAGATTTGGAACAAGGTATAGACATCCATCAAAGCATAATATGAAGATGATTTTTTTCAAATGTTGTGGTTGTAGATGCCTTTTTAAAATTTATACAAAATGTGGAAGGATAGAAAAAGCTTGTGAACTATTTGACAAAATGTCTCAAAGAATTGTAATCTCTCAATTTATTTTAGTGTCTATTTTGTTATACCCCATGTCCCAAATTGGGTATAACACAATAGACACTAAAAAAAATTGATAGATTGTTATGAGGGCAGTGATGAGACTTTTATAATTAGAGTGTATTCCATGAGATTACAATTATTCTAGGCATTGTCTCAAATAGTTCATGAGCTTTGTCTATCCTCCAACATTTTTGCATAGATTTCAAAGGCAAGCAACCATAAAATATTTTGAATTTACAAGAAATGGCGTACGTGCTACTTACGGTTTCAATCGTAGAACATCTAGGGCAGTGAAATTGAGAAATCATAACCACGGGTTGCTTCACTCGATACCAAGCAATTCTTCCTCAATGTAGAGATACATAACTGAAATAGTAATTCACAAATTTTACCATTTAATTATGCAAGAAGAGTCAAACTCAGCCATTACTATTCACTCACGCGAGATAAAATAGCTATCGTGCAATACCAATTTATTTTTAAATACGAGTCGTTGATCAATCGCAACGTTGGCCAGGAGAACGACTCAGATTTAGTCAAAATAGTTTGAAAATGCCATGTTCTCCCTCCAGTCACCAAACAGACAGGATATTCACCTACCGAACACCACATCAGCATGGAAATGGGCCCCACCTTTGTTATCAGTGCACAACATCGGAGTCCACATGTCACCAAATCGCACACCTCGCAGCATTATTGAAATTGCAGTTTTAATTGCACGAGGTCAACGAGGAATGACCACAATGTGTCGGTATGGAAATAGCTATCAGCATCAGCCTTCATAATCGATCAGAGAGCAAAACTGGTCCCCACCATCAAATGTGACAGATGGCAGAATCTCGCACGCCTTGCACCATATTTGTGACGTTAGCAGAAACCTTGCGAGGTCTGCGAGCAACAGTCAAGATTGAAATTACTTCATTCGATGGTCGTGTAATCTACACATGCAAAAAGGTTATTTCGCCTGACTTTTTAATAGTTGTCTTATTTTGCAGGGGGTGTTTTTAATGACTGTTGATCTTCCTACAATTGATCTTGACCACTCCCCGCAATCTCGTGATGACATCACCACTGGTTGTTTGGCGATTGCGATATCACGGGTGAGCACCACATGTCCCAAGCTGTCGATACCGAAAAGGGATTAATAAAGCGTTTAATATTTGTGTCGGACTTAAATACATTATAAAGTGGGTTACTAAAATAGTTGCGAGATGCACGTACTCGAGATTGACGGTGATGTTATAATCTTGGTAAAAAGTTGCTTGATGATTATGTTTGGTGTTGCTGACTGCTGTGTTTTTAATGACCGTCAATCTTCCTACAATTGATCCTGACCGCTCCCCGCGATCTCGCGATGACATCGCCACTGGTTGTTTGGCGATTGCAATATCACGGGCGAGCACCACGTGTCCCAAGCTGCCAATGCCGAAAAGGGATTAATAAAGCGTTTAATATTTGTGTCAAACTTAAATACGTTATAAAGTGGGTTACTAAAATAGCTGCGAGATGCACGTGCTCGAGATCGACGGTGATGTTATAATCTTGGTAAAAAGTTGCTCAACAGTTATGTTTGGTGCTACTAACTACTGTGTTTTTAATGACTGTCGATCTTCCTATGATTAATCCTGACCGCTCCCCACGATCTTGCGATGACATCACCGTTGATTGTTTGGTGATTGCGATATCATGGGCGAGCGCCACGTGTCCCAAGATGCCGATGCCGAAAAGAGATTAATAAAGCACTTAATATTTGTGTTAGACTTAAATACATTATAAAGTGGGTTACTAAAATAGCTGTGAGATGCACATGCTCAAGACCGACAGTGATGTTATAATCTTGGTAAAAATTTGCTCGACGGCTATGTTTGGTGTTGCTGACTACTATGAGTGAACACGATCGCCGATGGTAGGAATCAACGGTTGCCCTCCATCGCGTGATCCAAAGATGTAGGATGTTTAGTGATCACGATATGACAAGCAGGCACCACATGTATTCCTTTGGCGCTGCTTCTATGGTGGGCCCTTGATGATAACATGGAGATATCGTCAACCCTTTTGAAGATGGTCGTTCGATGATCTGACAAAAATAAAAGATCGACGGTTGAAGTTTAAATTCGCATCAAATGCGATTGGAGCCGTTGGGGCGGCATGCAAATGAGCTTTAATGGTGGATGAGACATCTATTGCCTCAATTCAATCAACATAAAGTATCTGCTCTTTTTCTATCTTCATCACAAAAGCATTCAAGTATTTTCCAAGTAGTTCAAAGCCAAAGATAGTTTTTCGAGCGATCACTGTGAAGTTTGGTTCTCTGCAAGGCGCGAAATCCCATGAGTTATTTTCTAAACTGCTGGGTTAATTTGACTGTGTTTTTGCGAAGGGTTCTATTATGCTGGTCAAGGGGCTTTGTTAATTATTGTCGTAGAGTTACTGGTTCATTTGAATTATTGGAATTGCACAGTTGTGTTGTATTTTTGTGTTTTGGGTACCCCTAGTTTCTTCAAAGATTTGATTTTTTAAAAGAAGCCCTAGGTGTTTAAGATGGCACCACCGAAGCAGCACTCTGGCCATGTTGATTAGTTGAACAAAAATTTGTATGATGACTTCCTAGATCAACTCCCGTTGTCAACAAATGATAGGAAGAGTGGTTTGGTTTTAATGAATGGAAAGACCCTAGGTGAAGGTCTACTGTGCAAAAATTATAACATTACGGATGCCAAGATTCCTATGATTGGTCCTGAAATGTTTAGGCTATGGTATGGATAGCGAAATTTACCTCACCCCTTCTCTAATGCCTGGAGATATGACATGGAGAAACTAATAGTGCCAAATGTGTTCCCTGATGTTGACTTGCTCAGAGCAGTGGCAACACGGTAAGATCCTGTGACAAGGGTCATAAGGGATAATGATGGTGGAATTCTGCTAAGCCTAAATGCAGATGAGATTCAGCAGATTTTTTATTTGACTGAGTATAGCCCTTTCTTAGTCCAAATAGATTTTGAGGAGATGAAGGAGGAGTACAAAAGGTTAAAGCCTCTTTTCAGATTGAAGTTGCTTCCTCTTCACCTGGCCAGGGCAGGTAGTTCAACAATTCTTATCAACCCAAATGACCAGGAGCCTTTCAGGCTGAGCTATTTTGTCAGTCACTTCCTGGCAACATTTTATTCATTGTGCCAAATTTTAGGGTTTAGCCCTGATACTGTGATGCCAGTTGCGTACATGTTTATGGGAGCCCAGATTCAGCATCCCAACTTCTCTATGGTATATGACTTTGCATCATTCCTGTCAGAGAAGATGCATGAGGGTTTGATGAAGCTGCATGTGGGGGATACTAGCACTCCTTTTTTCTAGTACTCCCTATTGATGCATATGTTCCTGTACAAGAATGTTGTTTTCTTCTCGGAGAAAATGGAGTTGAGACAAGAGTTGAATGGAGAAAGGTTACCAGTACAGGTGTGGAGTGCAGATTTGTCTTACAACAGGGGAGGTGCCAGCTTTGTGCAGTTTGATAACTGCTTTGCCTCCAGACTCAAGGCTCGGTTGGTGGTAAATGTGCTAAGAGTCCCTAAAGATTTGCATGACTTCCTCCAACCGAAGGTGAGGAAGCCTAATTTAAAAGTGTGTCACAATTGGGGTGATATCATCTTGTACCCTGTAAGCACTGTCTTGAGGGTGTATGGTTTCCAGGGAACCCCTCATATCCTCCCCTTTAATGTACCATCAAGGATGGGGTTTTCCGAAGTAATGTGGCAACTAGGTTGTATTCATGAAGACAACCTAACAAAGAAAGGAAAAGGGACTTTGTTCCCTGACTACACTGTTGTTTCTAATTTTGTCTGTTCCAAGGGAGGATGGGTCCACTTTGGAAGGTTTTTTTATGACTTCAATTTGAGGAATGGTCCTAGGAGATAGCATGACCCTGAGGGATTCTTTGCATTGTTCAGACAATGAATTGAAGGTGACAAATTTGCACGTGAATTCAACTTTCTTGGGGACTTAATCATAAATGAGTTTGATTTGAATAGGCAGGAGTTGAATAAAGAAAAATGGATTGCATATGAAAAGCTACTGGCTATAATACATAAAATGGATCCAAAATATGATCCATTAATGGAGTTCACTCCATTTCACAAGAGAATAGACTTCTTAATGGCTAATTTCAAAAATATCATGGGCACCTTAATGACCAAGAGGGTCAGTTTGGAATTAGATTTTGGTATAGAAAGACTGGATGTGAGGCCTGAAGAAACAAGGCCAGCTTATTAGCCACCAGTTGACAAGCCTCTATACAAGAGAAAGAGGAATGTGAGCACTAATGAGGATGAAGGGGACAAGAAGGGAAAACAAGTCATGCAAGCATCATCACAGCTGGGTCCAAGGATCAGAGCACCCAGAGGGATAAGGATTGTGGATCTAGATTCACCACCAAGAGGTGATCCTACAGTGTTACCATCAGAGCCAAGCCCTAAAAGTCAAAGAGTTGAGGAAATGCAGGAAACTCTCGTGGATGAGATAATTGTGACTGATCAAGAAATGCAAGTTGGTATCCCTTCCCCTCCTAGATCAACACAATTGGTGCTTTTTGACATGGATGTAAAGGGGCAATGTGTACAAGATGCCAGGATGGAGGCCTGCAAGGCATTCTTGGATGATGATGCATTTGTAAAGACTCATGTATTCTTGCAACTAGTTTGCAGGATGAAACTGGAAGAGTACCAAAACAAATGCAAGAGTAAGAGAGAATCGAGACCTGATAGGTCTAAGCAGGAGAATGATGATGAGGTCAAGGTCGAATTAATGGAAGAATTCAAAGGCATCACTCCTGAGGAGGGAAGAAGACTTGTGACTCAGGCTGGTGTCTTACTTTTTCCTGTATGGGACATAACTGATGCGGTTGCATTCAATGCTATCTTACAGTCCAAGCACCCTATACAAAACAGTGAAGAAGAGGTTAAGGCAGCTCTGCAGGACTCTGCCTTCAGTGAGGAGTATGAAACTCTGGCCATATGGGCATTGGCACCCCAGGGCAGAAAGCCAAATGTAACTTATATTAGCCCACACCTAAGGGAAGGGCTAATCATCAAGAGAGCTTCTGAAACTTCAACAACAAAAGCTACAAGCTTTACAGTAAATGTGGCCAAATTGGCCCAAAAGATAGCTGAGAGAGAAGAGGTTGAAAAGAAGAGTATGATGGAGAAATACAATATGATAATTGCAGAATATAGTAGGATGCAACAAAGGAATGTTGAGCTTCAATCTAAAGTAGATAGGTTGAAATATGGGTAGGTGGGAGAATCCTCTAGTGCTCCTGGTATCAGAGCATTACCTTCTATTGTAGGATCGGTCCCCCTTACTACTCCAATTGTTTCAACTCCGGGGTCCCCCATCCAGGCACCTGCTTTAAGTCCTACACCAGGGCTAGTTGAAGAAGAAGTTGAATATTCTGTGGATCCCACCAAGAAGCAAATGTTGAATAGGATCACAGAATTGCAGGCTTCCTTAAAGGCAAGTGAGGATGATGCAATTTCCAAACAAAGTGAGGTGGTTGACACAGTTTTGAGGAATCTTAATGAAAAGGTTCATGGTAAATTACCATCTGTACATTCTTTGTATTCTTTATTCTTGGATGGAATAAAAAATATCAATAGGGATCAGGAAATAGTTTTTCCTTTGGCTGAGAAATGGATCCCTAGGGCCAACGATCTGGGTATTATGTACAAATCTTCTAGGTTTGATGCGGACAATAGGCCCCAGTCATTGAAGCCTACTCAAAAATTTGTAAAATCATTGAGCGGATTCCAAGCCCTACCTGATGATTTCAGTAGAAGAATTAGGGAATTGATAAAGAGCTTTGATGACTGGAATGATACATTTTTGCTAGACATTATTGATGCATAAGGAAATGTTAAGACATTGCAATAGTGGCAGGATAGGGCAGAAGAAGTTATCAATGCACAAATCAAATCAATTTGTGATGATTCAAACTATGATTTGCTGGTAAA
>VCHN02000130.1:0-29463 GCA_007115665.2 Sequoiadendron giganteum
GAAGATTTTCTTTTGTTTCTTCCTCCCCCTTTTGATTTCCTCACCTGTAAAAGTGCTCAAAATGTTATATGAGATAAAGAAACAAAAAGATATAAGGGTTAGATGAATCATTAAGCATTAAAAACCCTAAAAATTAGAACAAGTTATAATGTGATTTGACTTTAGATGTAAAATTGAAAATTTTAACACTATTAAAATTGAGAAAGAGGTACACCATTGCATAGCTTATAAAATTCTACCCCATTTAAAAAACAAAAGCTTTAGAAAAGACCTTTGTATGACCAAGATATCATCATTTTAAAACTAACTTTAAAAGTGCTAAAACAAAGATCTATGCACTAAAAAAGGGCTTAAATGCACCAACAAAATGCTCAAATGCACTAAAATAGGGTCAAATGTGCTAAAACAGGTGTCGGATGTGCTAAAATAGGGGTGAAATTGTGTTAAAGATATCGTGGATGTGTTGTAATAGAGCACATATGCACTTGAAGATACCACAGATGCGCTATAATGGGGATTAACGAACAAAACTGTTAAAAAGAAAAGAATTTAAAAATAAATAAATTTAGATTTGCAATTTATGTCATCCTAGCGCCAAAATGTAAATCCCAATCCTAAACCTACAAAAACATGAGAAACAAACACAATATTAGATCCATATGCAAGTTAGAAGAAGGATTCCCCATGAAATTCATTACCAATGCTCAAAAATAGAAATGAAATGAATAACAAGACAAGAAACTAAATCAAATTCCATTTAAGCATGTAATTCCTCAATCCCATGGGGAATTGGTGCCAATTATGTGTAGAAATTGGCCCTTTCCTAACTCCTTTGTAAACTTGATAATGATTTGATGAAGATTTCTTCCACTTTGTTTGAATTCCTACATACCCTAGCCAAGAACATGATAAAAATAGATGAAAATGGATATGCTTGAAGGTGAAATTGAATATAATAAGTTTACTCAAATTATGGATTAAAAATCAGAAGGAAAGCCTCTTATTTATAGATTATATTGAGAAGAGAAGAGTCAAAATGGATGAATGTGGGATCATTCAACATCCAATGGCTAGGTGCCACTTGTCAAGATGTGAATGTAGGAAGGTTGTGCACATTTTGATGAATTGGCCAATAAATGTTATAGGTGGAATTTAAAATTTGAAAGTTGGCTTGTTGGAGGGAGAAAAGAATCACTTAAATGCCACTTGGCTCAATGCACAAGCACATGTAAGCGGATTGAAATGCCTTGTTGGAAGGACAAATCCCATTTGGAGGGATTTTCAAATTTGGAGGAATATTCCCTTTTTATGTCATGTGAGGGAAAATAGAGATTTTAATACATCAAAATAAATGATTTATTGTGCAAGTTGCATTATCTAGAGGATGTGGCATTGATTACAATTAAATTAATCAAAGGTTGATTAATTTAATGAGGGATTAGGTGATGTGACTATTTGATTTAGATTTATAGGTTGATTCAAATCAAAAGATGAGAATTATATTTAGATTTAATTAAATAAATGATAAATGATTTATTTAATTAAAGAGGGATGATGTTAGTTTAAATAAAATAAATATTAATTTATTTAATTTAATGGAATTACTTTAGAGATTAAGTAAATAAAATGAATTATTTAATTAAAAGAGGGACTATATGATTAATTAAATAAAAATAATAAGTTATTTAATTAATAGGAGAGAATGACTTAATCAGATAAATTTGTTTTATTTAATTAAGAGAGGAAATATGATGAATTTAATTAAATAAAGATTATTCAATTAAATTAATTAGTAAAGGGGGTGATTTAGGATGAACTTGTTAGAGTAATAGTTCATTTGCCTTTATAATTAAATCACTTCGGTTTAATTAGTAATGCTAACTATTATTCTATTCATTTAAGCTTGTCATTTGTAGGTGCATAATAATTAATATGTTTACTAATTATTAAATGCACAAACCTAGCTTTCTCCGGCTTTAGGGTTTCTCACCTTATATGTCGCTTTTGTAATTATTGTAATTCACTTTTTTGGGAAATAATAATTTTGCTCTCACTCCGCTGAGATTTTCCAAACCCTTGCTTCTGTCTCTTTGGTTTCTATTCAGCATCAGGTATTTGCATGCAGGTGTTCTTGGCGAGCTATGGATTTGCATTTGTCAAATCCTACATGGTATTAGAGCCGCCCTGTTGCTGCCTGGTTTGAAGGTGTTTGAGGCCACGATTCGAAGACGACAGCCACAACTTCTCTAGGGTTTTTTCTGTCACTTTGAAGGAGGCGCTATCTTCTGGAGCCGTTTGAGCAAAAACGGACTCCACCGTCGCGTTCAGAAGGCTCGGGAGAGTCAAAAACGGACTCCACTGCGTCGCCACCAGGGCCCGCCACCGCCGGCCGCCTGCGCCTCCCCACCCAGCTGCCACCTCCACCAACGTCGCCACCCACCAGCCACCGCCTCTCGACTGACGTCCCGTGACGGCCATACGGTTGTCAAATTATTTGCCAGGACTATGTTTTTCCAGGGAGCTTATTTTTGGGGGTACCTGTGGTTTTTTGGCGATATCTTGGGCATACGTTGTCCGTTTTCTGGAAAAAAATATCGTCAGAAAGGTGTTTCCAAGCCGAATGTGATTATGCTAGTCTTGTTTGCTGATTCAGCCATTTGAGCATTGTTTTTTGGCATTGAAGTAGAGGCTTCATTTTCCTCTCTCTCTCCGTCTCGCGTTTAGGTTTTTTCCTCATTTTTTGTACTTTCACCATTTGATCATTTGTTGTACGAGGGTTAGAATCATACATTGTTGGGGGGTACTTTTGCTTTCTATCATTTACTTTCAGAAAATGACCCTTCTACTTCTGTCTTTTTCTTCTCTCAATGTCGGACCCCTCTATGGCCCGGTGACACTGCACAATTACCACACCTAGAAAGCACACATGACCAGGCTACTCATGTCACATGGCTTATGGTCATGCCTAGATGAAAATCAACCTGTCCTACAGCGTCCTTTTGAGATTCTTCAGCACAAGAATAAAATGGATGAAGGCATGGGCTTGATTGCACTGAACATTTTCGACAGTCTCCTTTTTCACTTGGATGGTTTGACCACTCCTAGGGCCATTTGGGAAAAGTTTTCAGATTTGTTTGGCACTGTAAATGAATTCCGGACACTACAGCTTGATGCAGAGCTGACTACTTTGACAGCTACCAGCTTTCCCACCATTGAGGACTTCTTGATGAAGTTCAAGTCTCTACGCTCAGTTTTGCAGGGATGTGGGAAAACCAAGATAGATGATGAATGTATCTTCTTGATACTCTCAAAGTTGCGAGGACAATATCAAATCTTCTCTTCCACTTTCTACTCCACCATGGATGCTTTGGGTGCTAGACACACCATGCCTTCTTTTGAGACATTTTGTGATCGGTTGACACGGGAACAGGCAAAGATCCAACAGATGGATGCTTCTGGCTCTTTTAGCCAAGCATTGGTTGCTCAGTCTTCACAAGGGAAACCAAAATAGAAAGGCAAACTGAAGAAAGATTCCGCAAGCAATGAGTCTTCCTCCAAACCTACACAGAAAACTAATTCAAAACCTCCAGCTAACCCTTCCAAGGGTAAATCTTCTTCGAAGTCTATTGAGTCTACCTCCAAGACTAAGACGAAATCAGTTGAGACCTGTAGGTTTTGTGGAAAGGAAGGACATCCCGTTTCTTGGTGTTGGAAACATTTGGAGGCTTTAGAGGAAGCCATGCAGGAGCATCACATTTCAGCTCCTCATTCCACATCCTCCCCTGCAGGGAAAGGTCATGATCTTACTACACGAGCTATAACTTTTGGGCCCACCTGGATTCTTGATTCCAGTGCCTCTCACCACATGACTCACACTCAGCAGTTGGTCACCTCACTTGCTCGTTGTGCTACTTCACATATTGCTATTGGGAACTCATCTCATCTTTCTATTTTGGGTTCTGGTTCTGTTGCATTGGCTGGGGGTTCTCTTTAGGATGTTCTCTTTGTCCCTAACATTTTAACGAACCTACTATCTATCTATTAGATTTTTCACTCTGGCTCTGGTAAGATAGTTGAGTTCTCACCACATGATGTGGTTATTCGGGACTTACATGATTTTGATATGATTGTGGCTACTGGGAGTGTTGACACTGCATCCCAACCATATAGATTTGATGGATTTGAGTCTTCTGTTGGCACAGGTTCCTGTCTTATAGTACATGCAGATTCAGTGAGCAGACTTTGGCATGAGCATTTGGGCCATGTCAATTACAGATATCTTCAGTAGATGAGCACACAGGCACTTGTTCTTGGGCTTCCACAGATTACTTGCCCTGATGGGGTTTGTCAGGGTTGTGTTCTTGGAAAACAACATAGGGATCCTTTTCCTCAAGGATGAGTTGCTCATGCTTTGGCACCATTGGAGTTGATTCATAGTGACCTCATGTCATTTCCTACTCCTTTTTTTTCTAGTGCCAGATATGTGGTTACTTTTATTGATGACCTCTCCATGCGCACATGGGTGTACTTTTTGAAGTACAAGTCTAATGTCTTTGACTCATTTCGAGTCTTTAAGACATTTGTGGAGAAGCAATCTAGTCTTTCTATTCACCAGATATGCACAGATAATGGGCGGGAGTATGTGAACCAAGATTTCAAGGATTTTTGCTCTGAACATGGTCTTCAACATCAGTTTTCAGTGCCCTACACCCCTCGGCAGAATGGTGTGGCAGAGAGAAAGAACAGAACACTTCGGGAGATGGCTAATTGTATGATACAGTCCAGGTCCACGGATTCATCTTTTTGGGCAGAGGCAGTCAATTGTCCCAACTATATTCAGAATCGGATGCCTCACAAGGCAGTTCGACATATGACTCCTGAGGAGGCTTGGTCTCATGTCAAGCCTGATATATCTTCATTCCGAGTTTTTGGTAGTGAAGCATGGGCATTTGTGCCTGACGCTCAGAGGAGAGCGATGGAGCGGAAGAGCCGACACCTCATTTTTGTTGGCTACTGCGAGGATGTTAAGGCATACAGGTTGTTTGACCCTGATTCTAGAGAGGTCCTGTTTCGACGGGATGTCCAGTTTGATGAGCGCCTTCCTGCAGTAGATACCCCGCTTCCAGAGTCTACTTCACTTACCACTACTCCCTCCTCTCTTCCAACTTTGTTTCAGGATGATGAGGATGATGATCTTAGTGATCCCCATTTACCTCCACTACAGTGTCCTCCATAGATGCCTAGATGGGCTCATGTTACAGTTGATGCTACAGGATCTCTGCTGGTGACCCTTCCACTTCCCGTCGCACCCAGTTTCATATTGTGGGTTCTAGTCTTCTGAGTCATGCTATTTGTGGTGATCCTTAGACATTTGGGGTAGCGACAGGACATACTGAGTGGGACAGTGCTATGGAGGAGGAGTATTCTTCTTTGATGAAGAATCATACTTGGGATCTTTGTTCTCTTCCTAAGGGAAGAAAGTTAGTGCGATGCAAGTGGTTGTATCATACTAAGTTTGCTGCTAATGGTTCTATTGATAAGTACAAGGCATGTCTTGTTGCGAAGGGTTTTTGATAGGTTGAGGGTATTGATTACACTGAGACATTTTCCCTTGTCGGCAAGATGAACTCTATTCACCTTGTCTTATCCCTCGCGGCTTCTCAGGGATGGCCCATTTTTAGATGGATGTGAAGAGTGCTTTCTTGCATGGTGATCTTAGTGAGGAGATTTACATGGAGCAGCCTCAGGGATTTGTGCAGGATTCCTCCTTGGTTTGCAAACTTCGGCATTCTTTGTATGGTCTCAAACAGGCCCCTCGGGCTTGGTATGCGAAGATGGACTCCTTTCTACTTTCTACAAGATTCACACGCTGTCATTCCGATCCTAAAGTCTACATTCAACATCTTGAGGATGAGGTTTTGATCCTTGTGATATATGTCGATGATCTTCTCATCACAGGTAGCTCATCTTCTATGATTTAGGATGTTCAGTGCACATTGATGGAGCAATTTGAGATGACAGACCTGGGTCTATTACACTTCTTTCTGGGTCTGCAGATTGTTCAATCACCTGCTAGGATCTTTGTTTACCAGTAGAAGTATGCTCTTGACATGCTTTAGCGCTTTGATATGCTTGATTGCAAGCCTGCTCCCACACCTTTTCAGTCAGGTGTTACTTTGTCTACCTCTTGCACTTCACCTTCAGTGGATCCTACATTGTATCGGCAGTTGGTTGGCAGTTTGTTGTACCTGACACACACTCATCCTAATCTCTCCTTTGTAGTTGGTCTAGTCTCTCGGTTCTCACACGAGCCTCATGAGAGTCATTGGCAAGAGTCATTGGCAAGCTGCCAAGCACATTTTGAGATACATTCAGGGCACACTTATGTATGGAATTCATTACACATTAGGGGCTCCTCACATTGTTGGCTACACTGACTCAGATCTGGCTGGTGATGTTGATGATAGGAAGTCTACTTCTGGCTTTGTCTTTTGTGTTGGCTCTGGTCCTATCACATGGTCGTGCAAGAAGCAGAATGCTCACGCACTTTCATCTACAGAGGCTGAGTATAGAGCGGCAGTGCATGCTAGTCAGGAGATTTTATGGCTTCGACAGTTGATGACTGAGTTTGGTTTTCCTCTTGATCGTCCCACTGTTCTGTGGTGCGATAATCAGAGTGCTATTCACATTTCCTGCAACCCGGTGGAGCATCAGTGCACTAAACACATTGAGCTTCATATGCATTTCATCGTTAGCAGATTCAGGATGGTGTCTCTCTTTGGAGTACATCCCCATTGATGCGAGGTTGCTGACATCTTCACCAAACCTTTTGCATCTCCATGCTATCTTCAGTTGCGTCTATGCTTGGGGTGATGGAAGTTGTCCTTGGGGGGTCTTGTTGAGGCCTTCCTTCCTTCATGTTTTTTTTTCGCATGTTGTTGTATCTCTTTTTGGGGTATAGTTTTTCCCACTGGGTTTTCTCTATTTCCCTGTTTTACAGAGATTTCTTTGTAGTTGGGTACCTGATCTGGCCTTGTTGTCGGGACCCATTTTTTCTTGCTTTCTTAGTTGTGCTAGGTTTGCTTCCTCCCGAGCTTCGCTTAAGGGGGGGTGTTATAGTAATAGTTCATTTGCCTTTATAATTAAATCACTTCGGTTTAATTATTAATGCTAACTATTATTCTATTCACTTAAGCTTGTCATTTGTAGGTGCATAATAATTAATATGTTTATTAATTATTAAATGCACAAACCTAGCTTTCTCCAGCTTTAGGGTTTCTCACCTTATATGCTACTTTTGTAATTATTGTAATTCACCTTTTTGGGAAATAATAATTTTGCTCTCACTCCGCCGAGATTTTCCAAACCCTTGCTTCTGTCTCTTTGGTTTCTATTCAGCATCAGATATTTGCATGCAGGTGTTCTTGGCGAGCTGTGGATTTACATTTGTCAAATCCTACAGAACTAGTGTTACTAAAATTAGGATTAGGTGTGATTGGTATATTTTCCATGTGTATAGGTGCTAATGCTTCCTAGGTTTTTTATTGGAGCTATCTATGTATCTAGCTCTTATTCCTATGTAATTTCAGATACAACATATACCTATAATTAGTTAAATTTATTTCAATGAGATGGATCATTTACCGTATGTACACTCTTGCATTCCTATTTATGGAGGTTCTTCATTTCAACACCATATCGAAGCCATCATTTGATAACAGTCTACAAATTCTTTGTGATTTAGTGGTGTTCTACATGTTCCTTTCTTTTTTGTGATATTATTTGGTTGGAGATAGTTTTTTCCTTCACCTTGATTTGGAGGCTTCTTCAATCCTTCATTAAAATTTCTCTATTTTAGAGAGGATATTTTTCCATGTAGTTTTCACCTTTTCCTCTAGTTGTGAGATATTTTTTTTATACATGGGTACCTTAGTAAGCCTTGTTTTGTCAGGGCCCATTTTGCATTCTCTGTTTAGGGTTTCTAGCTACTCCCTAAGTTCATCTTAAGGGGGGGTGTTATATTAATCATGCAATAGTTAATAATTAATTAATGTTTAATTAATTATTAGTTTAATTTATTCTCATGCACTTAAGCTAAAACTAGGATTGCTTTTATCCTTTTATTATTTGAGCTATTGTTGGGTCATTATGTCTCATTGCATGAGATGTTGAAACTTGTCATGATTTGATCCCTTTCTCATTTATGGCTTCTCCTATATATTACTCAACCCTCATTGTATTATCTCTCTAGAGATTTACTCTCAAGCTCTCATATCATTTTGATAGTCTCTTTCATTTTGTAGCTTTTCTTGTTGAAGAATATAGAAATTATTTATTTGCAGATCTCTTTGCATGGAAGGTTTCTTTGTTCGTTGTTTAATCTTGTGGTTCATGTTTTTCACAATTTCTAAAAATATGTCTACCCTTAAAATGTTAGTGTACTTGTCAAATTAATTTTTTGAGGAGATAATCAATAGATCTATTTGTACCAAGGAATATAGCTAATGAAAGGCTAGCTACCCTTTTCCCCCAAGTGTAAAGAAAAAAATGATCCTAAATGGATAGTATTTCTTTTCTCCTTGTTGAAGAAATACCATTCCACAATATAATTTTGTGCCCCCATGCATGGTAATGAGTATTATGTGATACTACTACCACATAGAAAGGATAAAAATCCACAGTTATCTAATCTATTATCTTGTCATAATTATCTTTGTAAGGGTTCGAGTCCTCTAATTTCTTCTTTAAAGCATGAAATTCATCAGTAGCATGACAAAATAATCTATGATACACATAAAATTAATAATTTATATTCTTGTGTTGAGGATCCCTTTTTTCTTACATATGAGGTGGTTTAATGAATCTTAATTATAAAATTCTACATAAGGTTTGTTCAATCTAAGAAAAGGGATGTGGAGTGGGTAAGAGACCCTATTTAATAGGACCATGAGGTTTTTTATATTGGAGGATGGAGTAAATGCTGTATATAAGGTTGGAGGACCTTGATAACAAATTAATTTTGTTTCATCAGATGGTATTTGTTCCAAAAGGGTGTACACTTCATTTTCATTTTTATATCCTAACCTTTTTCAATTAGAATCTTAGATCCTTCAACATAACACTATTGCAAGCTAATGTTTTTATAAGTTACTTTGTTTTCATAGGATGGAGGATTGTTTGTAGGCTCATCATGGTTTGCATTAGAAAGATCTCTAATGGGTTATGGAAAGATATAAATTTTAAAGTACTTCTTTGTGGGAGGAGGAAAAACTCTCTAATGGAGGTATTATCCATCTTGTTGAGTTTTAAGGATTGTGAGTAGCCAATACTAGATAAAGGGAAATGTTAATTCCAAGGGTAAGTAATGTTTTACATGTGGGGTTTTCAAATATTACTTCATCTTGCAACAAGATAGCTTCATTTGGAAGATATGCATTAGGAGATAGCGAAATATGAACTTCACCAATTCTAGGAGAAGCATTACCAAAGACAAAAATTGAAACATCAATCAAGGATCTCAAAGAGGACATAATATTTCCAAAACAATCAACCATTATGATAGTTTCTTATTTAAAAGTATACTCAATAGAAAAATTGAAGTGAAAGCAAATCTAGACGGGTGAATCTAAAAGGCTACTATCAAATAAATCTAAGCTAGTACAAGCTTGTCAAGGGGATGGTAAACCATAGAGTAGTGACCTTATATTATAAAATTTAACAATTGATCATGCATTATTGTGTTTGAGTAATCTATTATGTGACTATGAAAGTCTAATAATGAATAAATTTCCACTTGAATTTACAAAATTGTGGGTTTGTAGTGTAGAATATAACTATGCAAGGAATTTTTCAAATTCAAAATGAATAAATGTAATTCAAAATCCAATTTTTAGATTGTAAAGTTGTGAAAGCTAAAATCTACATTGATCAAAGATTGACAAATATGAGTTAAATTAGTCAATATTGAACAAATGAGATAAATCCTTCCCTATGAAATTGTTGAGCAATGTAAAGGAAATCACAACATCAACAAACTAAAACATGAAACTATAAGTAATATGAACATGAAATCTATTCCTAAACTACTCAAGACATCATCCCATAGGGGGAGTGGTGCTACTCATGATGTGGAAAGGATGCCCTTTCCCACCGTTTAATAAAAAATAATGCCAAGATGATGATAGTGCAAATGCATGAGATTCTAGATCAAGTTGTGTTGTAGTGTTGTACCAAATTGTTGTGTTGTTCATTTGGAGTAGAAATTCTTTGAATTTATAGATTTAAGTTTGAAAGATTGAAGGATTTGGATGGATGTGAGATCATTCATGATCCAATGACAAGATTCCATTTTTCAATATGTGAGAGGATGAGCGTTGAGCACATTTTGATCCATGTGCAAGTTTGAAATTTCAATTTGATGAAATGGCATGCTTAGGGGGGATGAAATATGAGAGTTAATGCCAAGTTGACTTGTGTAAGAGACATGTAAGAGCTCATAAATTCGAAGTTGGAGCACAAGTCCTTTGGAGGGATTTTAAAAATTGTGAAGAATATTCTCCTTTTATGCCATGTTGAGGGAAATTAGAAGATTTAATAAATCAATTAAATGATTTATTTGTACAAGTTGAAAAATCTAGAGAAAGGAGGATTAGAATTAAATTAATCAAGATTTGATTAATTTAATAGGAGATTAGGTGATTTTATAATTTTGACTTAGATTTTAGAATTAAAATAAATCAAAATGAGAAGCAAATTATTTTAGATTTAAATAAAGATTTGATTTATTTAATCAAGGAGGATGATTTTAGATTAAATCAACTAAATATTGATTTATTTGATTTAAATGGATGACTTTAGAGATTAAATAAAACCGATTTATTAAATTGATGGGTGAATATGAAAACATGAGGAATGCATGATGTTAATTTTGCATGTCTGCATTTTTCCCCTCTTTGAATTGATGTACATGTTGCATTGGTTCAAAGAATGATGCTGCTGAGATTGAAATTTAAAAAAAATCTAATTTTTTCAGATTCCCTATTGGAAATAAGAATATTGGTACATTTCCCCCTTGAGAGATCAAGAGAGAAGTTCAATTTGAGGTCAATCTCATGAAAAAGAGGTTCAAAATGGATGTATGGATAGTTAGGCTAGTTGATCTATTTGATAATGATGATGTAGATGAGATGTTTGTAAGATGCTTAGAATAACAAATCTATATGATACAAAATAACTTAAATGATTATGCAATGCATGTGAGATGGATGACATGGTTGATGTTTCCCCATGATGATATGACATGATTATGCAGGAGAGTGCAAATGTAGGATGGATGTATTGATGAAATGATATGCTGTTAGCATGGAAAGAGGATAGAAGAATGAGAGGGATCAACCTTTGAATCCAAGATGATGTAGAAGTCCAAAAATTCCATGATTCATTGAGACTTTATTTGATATGACGATGAATGATGATGATGTATTGCTTATCCAAGGATGGGAGAGATAAAGAGCATAACTTTCCTTATGTTTGATAGCACACATAGGTATGATGCATCAAGGTATAAAGAACCAGGATGGCGTTGCACCTAGTGTGATGGAATTTGACTCAACAATTAGATAGGAGTAGTCTTTTTCACACCTAACATACAAAAACTTATTCAGAGTGTAGTTTAGATATTATAAACATCTCAGACCAAAACATAGAAAAACAATTCTTCCTATGTGGTAAATGAAACATCTATAACACCAACCCTACAAACCAAACAAAGCACACATGATGAAGTTATTTTACAAGAATATCCAGCAAACATAACAGATAAAAATATAATGATCATTTCCACATTCCTTTCTCTCTAAATATTTATGTTTAGACATCATCGAGAGGTGGTTGGAATGAGCACAAAATAAGATAAGTCAAAAATACCAAGATAAAGTAAATAGAAAAACTAATGTTCTTCATACCACTAGCCAAAACTAAACTACTATGATTCATGATGTTGATGTCCATCGTAGGAAGGTCACATTCCTAGGACATGTTGTGATTAGGTGATCATGAGATTTTGATTGGATGATAAGATATTGATACTCTGAGTTGACCAAACTGTTGGCTTACTGGCCTAGACTTGAGACTTTGATGATTTGAGTTTTCACTTTAAGACCTACTAGACTTGCTTCTGATTGGCTTACCAAAGGATGAAGGTGACGATTGATTTATTATGAATGATGACTATTGCGGGTGAAAGTGCGATGAGATGGATGCACCATTTTGGTTTTTTGTTCAAATGTTTTGATGCTATTTTTTGGTTGTTTTTTGAATGTTTTGAGGTTGTTTTTATTTTCATATTTTTCATTTTTTTTGGTATTTTCGAGATTTCACCAAGAGACTAACTTAAAGAGCTATCTTAGAGGTCTCGAGAGCTGACCAATAGATTAGCCTTTCCTAAGTTATACACATAGAGACCACGTAGTTCGACTAATGACAAACTTGATTACAGATGAGATTGATGGGCAAAAGGATTGCCATTTTTATTGTGACGAACGCCTAAAGGACTGACCTAAAATGTCTCAGGGGATGATCAAAGATCAACCTTGCCTATGTTCAAGCTCAAAGATGACGTATTTTTGTCAAATGATGACTCTAATGACTTGATTTTTTGAATTTGTTTGATTTTTGACATGATTTTGACAATTTGGATATGAATATGCGATGATATTAGTGCTTTTTTTTGGGATTTTGTTGAAAACCAAGCTAGGGTTGATCAATTAGATTGATGGATTTTATTATGATAACATCATTCAGGATACACAACAGTGCAAGGATAGTGTTTAAGCAACACAAGTATGATGATGAATTCATGATGATAACATAATTGAGGATACAAAACAATGTAAGGATTGATTGGATTTTTATTGATCAAGATTGATGATGATAATATTGTTGAGGATACACAACAATGCAAGGATAGTGTTAAGCAACACAAGGATTAATTGGATTTGATTGATCATGATTTAGAAGCTTGATTTGGAACAAAATTGTTTTGATGATTTGATGTGATGTTGAAGTGCAAATTAGATGCAACTGATATTGACTCTCTAGATTGATGTTTGATGAAAGGTAAAGCTTGATAAGGATCATCATCTTTTCAAAATATGCCATGTGCTAGTGACTTGGATTTTGGCTTGCAATGTATGGATGTTTGGATAGGTGTGTTGATGGATGGGTGTGATAAGCATGCAAAGTATGCCAAGTATTATCTTGCAATAATATAAGGGGTTAAGATAGTGGATGTTTATTTTGATAATTCTTTAAGGCTCATATAACATTGGATAGGACAGGATCAATGAAAATGACCCATGTCAATATTTTTACCACAAGCAAACGTAAAGTGTGCACAAAATTTTTTCAACATCAAGATAAGGTAGATAGATGGTAGTGGGTTGGATAAATGGTGAATGGATGAATGGATAAGATGGATGGAATGTTGGATTTATTATGGATGGGATGAGATGCTTCCACCTAAATTGGCGCATGTAGATGCTCAATTCTACACCTGATGCTTGTTTGCCATATTTTCATCATGGTACCTATCCAAAGTGCCACTGAAGTGGTTTTCACTAGAGGGCATTTTTTCTCTTTACTATTTTCAATCGTTTTTTTTAATTTATTTTTTTCTATTTTTGAATTTTTTTTTTTCGCTAAAATATTTTAAGCTTATGTTGAACCACCTAGTGGTGTCAATGTATATTCTTTTTTCATAATGTTCCACTAATATCCTTCTCAAAGAAGTTTCCTTGCCAAGATATATGCACTTGAAATCAACTTTTGAGATTTCTGGTCTGCTTTGTTGATACTGGAGATAACTTTGTCTTTGTGTGCACATCGCGATAGAGTTCCTTTTAAATCCTTATGATGAAGGTTCATTTACAACACATGGTCAATGTGAGAATTGGATATCATGCATGGAGGTGTAGATGGAGTGGTTTTAGGAACAAAATATGGATTGGTTGATAGTTTGGAACCTCTAACTCTCCAAACTTGGGAAGATGAGAAATGATGGATGGATATGGAATTAATACCAACTACTTGATATACTTTGTACATCTCTTGAGAAGCTTTCTTTTTCCTTTATGGACATCTTTGATGGATACTTGCCCCTTTTTAATTTTTCCCCATAATTTCTTTCACTGATGGAGTTTGATAGGGATAATCTTTCTTTGTAGTTTTTGGTATCCATGTGTATTTATTTTTCATTCATGATTCAATATTTATTTTCCTTTGATTCAAATCTTTCTTTTGATGTTGGTCCCACTTCGTGGATGGGGTGAAGGGTGGATGAAGATTCAGATGTGGCGGGTTGTAGTATTGGCATTGGTTTCGTCATAAGGATCCTTCATGCTCCCTATGTTGATATTTGCTTGAGATGAAGTTTCCCCCAATTTTATAGAGGTATGATTGATATGTTTATATCCCTTAATTATTGAATAACCAAGACCTTGATGCTTAGGATTGCCAATAATCTACATTAGTTCTAGGATACCCTTTTCTTGTAGGCCTAATCCTCTCCCTTGATATTTCATCTATTGAATCATTTTATTTGTAATAGGATATGATTTATCTTCGAAACAAGGTGTTAATCCTTCTCCGCTCTATCATGGATCTTCAAAGGTGATAGATTCTTCTTTGATAAGATATTTTTCCCTTAAAAAAGTTAGTGATCCAAGTTTGTAAGTGACAAGATCTTCTATATGTGGGGTAACTTTCTAATTGATATCTTTGGCTTGATCTTGTAAAATATCAAATTTTAATACTTCTAAAAGAGTTGTTGATGATTCACTATCCACATAAAATCCATCCTCATGGTTCATTCCAAGAGATGTTTCTGATTTACCACTTCTGTAGGATACTTCTTCACAACCCAATTTTGATATGTCTCTAGATTTATCCATATGTATACATGTTAAGAGTAGGAGACTCTTGTTCCTTGGTAATGATATCAAGAGTATGATACTCTTGTTTTGAATGAAGATCATCTACATGGTCATCCATAGAAAGCATCTCATAGGTAGATGGATGGGTATGTGGTATATGAATATGATCATCACTTGCAACATATTTTATAGATAGGATAGTTTCCATTACCTTATTGTAGTATCTTGGATATATGAATTCCTGATCTTGGTTAATGTCAGAATTTATTTCAACATGCATTGGATCAAGTTATTAACATGGGTCAATTTCAAAGGATGGATTGTCTACAAGGGATTCTTGGACATTGTTATTAGGAATGGGAAGTGGATCAATATCCTATTGATCTTTGAGGATTCCTTCACTATACACAATCATGAGGTCGAGGGATGTTAGTATTTCTTGGGAAGGACCATTGCTAGACCTTGGTGATAGATGTTGATCATGCTTTGGAATAAAATCTTGAGATATGTTCTCTAACTCATTAGGTGATTTAGAGACATTGTCAACATGATCATTCATGGATGGATCTTGGATTATATCCATAGGATCAAATAACATCAACACTCCTTGAAATAGATATTTATAGGAGGGATGTTGATCATGACTAAAAAATGGCTCTTGATGTATGTTGATTTGATCATTGGAGGAGGTGGAAACCTCTTCAAGGTGCCCATCGATGGATTGATCTTAGAGATGTGATGAGTGATCTTCGAGATGAGGTGATTGGGTTTTTTGTTGATATTATTGCCTAACCTCTTGACATTTGAGATATTATTCTTGATGTGGTTGTGGACCCAACTCAATGCTTTGATGTCATGGTTCAACTGATGGAAGAGTGTATTGATTTTGGGGTGGAGATGTGTCTTGGTAATATGAATCAATGAGTTTCTTGAGTTTCGCAATTTTGTTTCGCAAGATTCGATCTTGACATTCTCAATATCGTGGACCTGGTTGTTAACCAAAAATAATGGGTTAGTGTACCAATGGTTTTTCATGGGATCACAGATGGATTGACTCTAGACAATGTTCTGATTTGGTGTGATGTTTAGATTTGGAATTATAGGTTGACTTTGAACATTTTTTTTGTTTGGAAACATATCACTTGGGTTTAGGTAACTTTGATTTTGTATGGTGTTACCTTTAATTGATCAATACATGGACTTGTCAACATATTGTCTCAATTTTGAACAACATTGGTGGGATTTGCAAACATATCTATCCAAAAGTTTACCAAGTGTGGATTTGATATGTTCATGTTTGGTACGCTTGGATTTGGTATGGTCATATTTGGCATGTATGGATTTGGTGAGATAATGTTGTTTGGGATAAGGCTCATGAATTGATTGTTGGTTTGATATATTTATGGGTTTTGAATTTGATTTAAATCTATCACAGGGAAAGGTGGTCCACAACTTCACTTGGGCATACTCACATTCGTTGTACCATTGAGGTTTTTAGGAGAAAACGATCCCATGCATAAATGTGATTTTTGGTAATAAATTGGCATTGCAAGACTTGGATAGTTTGGTTGACTTGGATTACTCGTGATGTATGAGTCGAGTTTAAATTTCATGTTTTTCTTGTGTTATGACCTTATTGACCTCTTAGGGGTTTAGGACCAATGATGAGATGAAGGATGAAAGGGGTGAATGATATGGGTGTTTAAAATTTTAGGAAATTTGGATCAATGCTAGACTTTATGACTTGATTTGATAGGATTTTGATTGATTTGGATAATGAACCTAGAAATTATAAGAGAGTGTGTTGGCCTAGAATGAACTTGTTCACAAGAGGATAATTTGACTAAGTGTGTTAAGTCAAAAAGGGTGATTTTGGATAATGAACTTGTAAATTATAGGAAGTTGTGTTATCCTAGAGTAAATTCATACATAACAGGATAATTTGACTAAGTGTGTTAAGTCAAACAAGGTGATTTTTGATACTGAACTTGTAAATTCTAGGAATTTGTGTAATCCTAGAGTAAACTCGTACACAAGAGGATGATTTGATTGAGTGTGTTAATTCAAACAAGAGGATGAAATCCTAGACCCCAAGATGTTGGATTTTATCAAGAGGTAAATTTGTTCACAAGGATTGATCATTTGACTAGGTTTGTTAAGCCAAATGAGATGATTTTGATTTTTCCTAAAAGTTTAGCATGAAAGATGTTTCCAAAGTTCTCAAGAGTTTGTTGGTGAGATGGGTGAAGTGTGATGATTTTGATCCTAAATGAACCTAAGAAGGACTTGTTTACAAGACCATGGTTTTGAAGAACATGCTTTTCCCTCAGAGTAGTTCAAACCAAAAGACCAATATCCACATAGAAAACCATAAGAAAAGAATGCAAGCACATGTGTGAGGTTCAATTGGAGTTAATCTTGATTAATGACTTTATTTCTACCAAAACCACTTTTTTCTTAGTCTTTCAAACTGAATGTCCAATGTCCTGATTTTATTTCATCTCACATAGTGCATTATGTGGAAATCAAGGAAATCAAGGCAAAGGTTACCTATTGTTGACTTTAGTAATCAAATTGAGATGAAATCAAAATTCTTAGAAGCCTCTAGGGATACGAATCCCAAGGACAAGCAATAGCATGTGAATTTGTTCTAGGGTATTTGCTTCACCTAAAAGGTTTGAAATTTTCAAAATCTTTTGAATGTTTTTTTTCAATTGTTTTCAATCAAAGCAATCTTTTTTTATTCCAAGAACATGTAAAATCCTAGGATGAAGAAAGAATATTTGTTGAGATCCCACTTGGATAAATCTAGTTGTGCATATTCAGCTCAGATGATTAGATGCTTGACCACGTAGGCTCCCCCTTATAGTGCACTCACTTCTCAGGTCAACCAATCATCAATACCCATGAATCTCCCATGGCATAATTTTCATCTCCACAATAGAATCACATGTATATTTGGGGCGGCTTCAAAGGACATGACCTTCTGCACCAACAAATAGTTAAGTCTTTTGGCCTTTACTAAACAAGGGTTTTAAAGTTGACACTCCATTCGTGGGGGAACCTCCATTCGACGAGAGAACATTGTGGCCCTTCTTGTCAAAAAAATCCTTGTGATATTGGTCTTTGCTCCAATATCCACACTTATATCCTGTGTGGAAGTTGCTTGGCTTTAGTGTGTTCCTGGTTGGGTTGTTCCTTGAGGTGATTACTTTTTCGCACCAAACAGGCCCTCTAACATAAAAAAAAGAAAGCAAACATATTTGTAACTTGATCAATCTTTGTTGCAAACCAAAGAGAGAGAATGTACGCAATATGCTCCACTCACACTCGCGAGATTTGTTCAAATTTTAGGTACCCAAATTCAAATGTGGAGGCAATATTTTATGCAACTTAATGTCACCAAAAAGACTTTTGATTCTCAAGATCGTCGTGAAGCGCAAGAGAAACACATATGCCTTTTTAAATGAAATAAGTTTGCAAAAAAGATTACAAGACACAAAAAAACATGTTCATTTTAATTTCCATAGGCAAAATTGAGTTCTTTTTAAAGCCCCAAAATCAAAATGTGAGGGTTGTTTGTCAAATTTTAGACCAAATCAAAAAGCTTAGTGAGTTTCTAATATTTTGTTTTTAGCCCAAGTTGAAAAAGATCAAATTAATGATTAATTTTAAACCCCCAAATAAAGCACGAGTTGGCCTAAAATAGAAAATGAGAGCGTAAAATGGAAGCTCTAGATTGTAACAAGCATTAAAAGTGTTTTTTTGCAAGCCCAAGTTCAATGTCCAATGCCCATTTGTTGAACTTAAATATTCTTTGTTATTTGTTTCTCATGTGAGAGAGACCACCATTGTTTCTTGATGTGATACGAGCAAAGCCTTCCTAGAATGGTTGATCCCCTATAATCCAAACACAAGAAAATATATATTTCAAAAAAACTTTCTTTGAACAATAGTCACTATAACCTTCATTTGCTATTATTTGATTTGACTAAAAAATGAATGGTTATGGTTAAATTTCATAAAACATTTAGCATTTTCTTCCCCACTAATATGATTCAACCCCAAATCAGTTACTAATATCTTCTCAAACTAATTAATAATAAAACTTTGAACAAGAAGATATTATTTTGCTTAAATAAGACTGGAGTTCAAAGCCAAACCAAATGACCATATATATTGTTGAAGCTTAAAGCCATCATTGTCAAAACAACAGAAAATGATGAACCATTCAGACTATAATTATTGACTATTGTCTAGGGGGTATGTCTACTCAGTTTTAATGCCTGTAACTCCAGACCCGCAGCCCTTAGATATTCAAAATGCCCTTTATTCTTTTTTTGATATCTGCAAAACCCATAGTTTATGAAGCCTAACACCAACATAGCTTTAGTTCGAATACATGAATAAAATGGACACAACCATGAAAAGACGTGGGAAAAGAAAAATAAGAAAAGTGTGTGAGGAGATTCCACCGATTGGAGCAACGTGAGTTTTGATGCGTTTTGGAAACATCTTGCAGATTTTTCTATTCTATCTTCCTTCATCACAAATTTTCCTAAAGTCAGAAGCTTTAAATGAACATCAATTGTTCACTTTCTTGACTGAGGTGACCGGCCAGTGAAAAATATTATTTCCAAGATTTTAGTTCTTTGAATACTCTGCATGACCCTCTATTTAAAGATGATATTGAACAACAATACCAATGTTGAGCAGCGACATTAAACATAAATCTTTTAGGATGACAACATCAAGCAGATAAATCTAGTTCTTTATGATAAGTCGAGTACCTCTATGATTCTTATTACAATTGCAAGGAGAATAATTGACAATCCCCTAAAGAACTTCAAATGTCATATTCCGCATTTAAACCTGATGACCAAAGTTGTTAAAGCATCCATTGAAATGCCAAATTATATGACAAAAGATGGAAGAAAAAAGTTGAGGGACGTTACACTTTCACTTCGTATTCTCCCCTCATCGCCATCCTGCCAATACCAATCCAAAACAATTATGGTACTTAGGTAGTTGTTCTTTTCAAATAGAGTGGGTCATGTCAAGCTTAGGCTCTTATGGCGGGTCAAAATTAGTGGATGTTAAGATCTTTTAGAAGATTGTCTGCGTGTACGTGTTGGCCCATCGAACAAATCGAGATATTGTATTTTACTACATATGGGAAGGAGAATCTCCACTAAATCAGTATGTTAAATGAGCAGAGAAAAATGCCCGTGGTATGGTTAAGAATACAATCTCCGTAGTCATAGCTCGATCCTTATCTCCCACAAGAAATTCAACATCGTCCCCTATCTACCTCTGCCTCAAACTGGAATGGCGCAAGTGAAATGATCATTTCACTGCGTGGGATTTAGGGAATCCTCTGACTTGCAATAATGGAAAGATCTTCCTTTAGCAGCTCTAAAAGCACTGGTACCTGGTGTAAAGCCGAATTCTGCAACTTATCCCAACATCGATGCTTCTTGTGCCAAAAATGAGCCCGTTGGAACAGGATACAAATGTCGATCAAATAAGTAGAAGAAGATATTTTTCTAGACGTTGCAGTTGCAGCTGCATAGGTAGACAGGTATGCAGAAGGTAAATAAATGTGGACGCCTAGACAAGGCACGTGAACTATTTGATAGAATGGCTCAAAAGATGTCATCTTCTGGACTACAACGTTTGCAAGATATGCTCAAAAAGGATTGCGCGTAAGATAGATTTAAATGCTGAAAGTAAAATGTAGAGGCTTTTCCAGTAATCGTTTCCCAAAAAGGATTCCACGCCAGCTAAAGATCTTCGATGCACCTAGCAGAGAGGTAAGACATGCTCATTTCAGCCTTCATGCAATTTATTATGGCGAGGGTGGAAAGCACTAGGCCAGTCTATGACACGATACTTTTAATCAGTGTCCTTTTCTCACGTCTCTCGATCTAGCATACATTTATTTACACTACTAAAAAAGCTTTATGCATTGGCTGATGTCCATGAAAGGGCATTGCGTGGTCTTTGAGAATACGTAGTCTGCAACAAAGTTAATGATATTTCTAATATTATATTAGATCAAATGCAAACTGCATGTTTTCATACATCATTTTTCAGTAATCAAGAAACGTTAGAATCAAAGCAAAATCGTCTTGTAAGCACAACGACCTTTGGTAACATAGTAATTTCAATTCACATCTCGATTAATCCAACCAATGGTATATTCTTAATGACATGCATAGTTGTACCTCACACATTCTGAATTCTAAAAAAAATTACTTGCGAGCCATGTTATAATAGAGGCAATCTTAATATTGAGTTACTAGCATTCTAAAATCCATCAAGCTAAATAATTGAAGTATGAGCGTTTAGTCACTTGTAAGATTAGTATCCAGCCATTGCTCATTCACTAGATAAATAAACAACTATTGTTCACACTTGCAACCTTGAAGTGACTCATTACTAGTATCGATCTATGCTTTGATGGGTCGCATGTATTCTTTATCTAGGAACCTACAAAAATAACAACTATGCATGTCCAAGATGCAGACTTTCACAAGCTACAACAAACAAACATGCGATGTCAAAGATATTTTCAGCCTTTCAACAAATCATGTAGCCTTGAAAAAAAAATAACTTCCTCCAACAAAGAAATTGTTCCTACAATGGTGAATCAAATATTCAAACTAGTGATTTATGGCCTCAAAAAACCTACCCCTTAATCCATGCTAAATGGAAATCGAAACTGCCAAGTAAATGGCGGGGGTTGCAGTGTACTAGCTATTTGCAATCATTCACAAAGAAATAACATAACAAATGATTTATAAACCTACCTTCTCAACCATAATCTCTATGTCTATTTGTAGAATCCAATCTACATTTATTAGTAGCCAAATAACAACAACATGTTAGCAGTGAATCAAGATGTTAGCATAGTCTCAAACCAACAAATAATTGTCTTTACCAATACACTTATACTCAATTTTGAAGGTACTCTAAATTTAAAAAAATTGTGAATACATAGAATATTAGCCTTGGCAAAAATGATACAAAATTATATTAGAGAGTCAATGCACAATAAAGGCCCCATGGTGGGTGCTTGAATGTGAAAACTAAAATCTACATTGATAAAAAATTGACAAATACAAGTTAAATCAGTCAATATTAAATAAATAAATAATAAAACCTTCCCTATGAAATTGTTGAGCAATGTAAAGGAAATTACAACATCATCAAATTAAAACATGAAACTATAAGTAAGATGAGCATGAAATCTATTCCAAAACTAATCAAGCCATCATCCCATAGGGGGAGTGGTGCTCCTCGTGATGTGGAAAGGATGCCTTTTCCCACCCCTTGATAAGCAAGAATGCCAAGTTGATGATATTTCAAATGCATGAGATTCTAGATCAAGCTGTGTTGTAATGTTGTAGCAAGTTGTTGTGTTGTTCATTTGGAGTAGAAATACTTTTCATTTATAGATTCAAGGTTGAAATATTGAAGGATTTGGATGAATGTGCGATCATTCATGATGCAATGACAAGATGTCATTTGTCAAGATGTGAGAGGATGAGGTTGAGCACATTTTGATCCATGTACAAGTTTGAAATTTAAATTTGATGAAATGACATGTTTATGGGGGATGAAAGAAGAGAGTTAATGTGAAATTGACTTGTGTAAGAGACTTGTAAGAGCTCATAAATGCCAAGTTGGAGCACAAGTCCTTTGGAGGGATTTTCAGATTTGTGAAGAATATTCTTCTTTTATGCCATGTTGAGGGAAATTAGAAGATTTAATAAATCAATTAAATGATTTATTTGCACAAGTTTCAAAATTTAGAAAAAAAAATATTTTTTTAAAATTAATTGGGATTTGATTAATTTAATGGGAGATTGGGTAATTTTGACTTTTGACTTAGATTTTAGAATTAAAATAAATCAAAATGAGAAGCAAATGATTTGAGATTTAAATAAAGATTTGATTTATTTAATCAAGGAGGATGATGTTAGATTAAATCAACTAAAAATTGATCTATTTAATTTAAATGGGTGACTTTAGGAGATTAAATAAACCTTATTTATTTAATCGATGGGCGATTATGAAAATATGAGGAATGCATGATGTTAATTTTGCATGTCTACAAAAGTGTATAGATTTATTACTCCTAATTTTTGATAAATTTTAGAGTTTGAAATCTTTCTATGATTTTCACACAATAATGAAACATTTTTAATTTTTCACTATATGCATATGCCTTAATTAATGCTTTGAACACTTTCAGATTTTATTTTGAGACTTTGTATGACCCAATGCATATTTTTGAAAGTAATTATGATGTAGATATAGCTTGAAAATGACCCTATTTGAACTTTTAATGTAAGACATTATGCAAAAAAATTAAATATTTTAATGAAATTTTTTAGGAAAATGATGGATGCCCAAATGAGGAATGTAAAGTAATATAAGATTAAGCTTAGATGATCTAAAATGATACAATTTATATTTCAAAAGATGTTTATGCTTGAAATAGTCAAGTTCACAAAACGTTTGGTTGGGAAAAGGGATCTAGTGTATAAATAACACTCTTCCCAAATTTGTTAGTAGTAAGGGATTAAAAAAGATCTCAACCCCACTTTGCTACAAACCTTGTAGGAAGATTTATAATGGTGGATCAAGGTTTTAATCCCATTTCCCAACCATCCATTATCTCATTTTAAGCTCTCTTGTCCCTCGATCACTTTGCAAATGATGTGTCCAATAGATTGTGAAGGCTTGATGACATCAATTCTAATGAAATAATTTGAGCTACAACATCCATCCCTCTTTGTTTTTTACTCAAGTGAATAATATGCATATGGAGTGGCATAATAGTCACTAGATGCATATATTTCTACTCTAGTATGCGATTCATGCGACCCAATAGAAAATCTAAGATGTGCATCAAAATTATGCAAACCAACTTCTCCAAATTCTAAATCTACAAGTGTGACCCACATATAAACTAACAAATAACAAATGGGTTTGTAGTTGTGATGATGTCATTTAATATACCCTCACAAGTCCTTCGAAAAACAACATGGCACACTACAAACCTAGAAATCACTTGTAATATACTATAAATCATTTGGAGATGGGATACGAATGACATGACATGGATCTAGGTGAAAAGAGGAATTGGATTGATGCCACATCAAGTATTGTCCTAAATGATCTATAGATATCATTTATGTTTGTGAAAAATCTTAGCAATACTATCAATTGCATCCCTTTGAGAAGAAATAACCACGTGATCATAAATATTATTAAGCAATAGAGAGATTCCATGCATCCTCTCACTGTGAAATATTTTCTATGAGTAAGAGACTATTTATCTACATAATGATATGGCTCCTTGTCATATAACCTACCATGGAACTGCTCCAAATGTGGAGAAAAATATAAATAGTTAATTTTAGGACTAAATGAACCTCAATGTACATCTATTATAAAGTATAATGGAATTTGGTCATTATTAGGATACGACCATTTGTGACAATAAATCTAGGGAAGATCATTAGCATCTTATGAGGGTCTACATATATGGTCATATAATATTCTTTAACACTAGTTTTGGGAATAGACTAACGAAAGAAATTTTGTTTGATAATTTATTTTTCACATTTAGTTGCATTGTGCTCAATGAAACATCACTTGAAACTCTTTCTTGTATTTGGGTGAGAATAGCTTCTAAATTCTAGCCAAAATTAGGTGAAACACTCCCTAATGAATGCCTTATTCAATGTAAAATATCAAATACATTGTCAAAGTTTGTTCTCTAAACTCAAATATTTTGTAGGCCATCTAAAATTAACTACCCTAAATTTGTATGTGCAAACAAGTGAATTATCTAAATTTTTCAGTTACACATTTAAAATACTTGTTTAGTGTTTCATTTTGACTTAATTTTAAGGTTCAAATTTATGTACATATAATATATATGTATATATACACACATACAGATATATGTATATACATATATATACATATATATACACATTTATCTATATATGTGTTATATATCCATATATGTGTATATAAATATATATACACACATATGTTTACATATAAATATATATAAATACACATGCACATATATGTATACATATATGTATTCATGCATATACATAAATATATGTATGCATGTATGTATATCTATGTATATGTATGTATATATGTATATGGATGTATATATGTATTTGTATGTATATAAGTATGTATGCATATATGTATATATGTATATATCTATACCTGTATATTTACACTTAAATATATGCATGTAGATAGATGCATATGGTATCTAAATATATAATGATCTATATTCTTCATGCTTGATAAAAACTAATCTTCAATTTTTTTTTAGTCTTGAAGAAAGGATGCCATTTTATGATCTATAAAGTACTTGGCTATAAAAAATGAGTGAGGATTGTATTGAAGAGATTACAGATGACGTTTTAACCCAAGATGGAGAAATAAAAAAATTTGGAGGTCAGTTATTTCCCAAATAGACACTACGAAAAATTATAAAATTCTTTAAATTCAAAATGAAAAAGTAAATGGAGAAAATAAAAATCAGCTAAAACTTAAGAGGAATTTGAGGTAGGAATTCAAATCACCCAAGATCAAAATATGAGAACTTCTTCAAGGAGAGTGGCCTAATATCCTCAACAATAATCAAGGTCCTTTCATAGAATGTTATGAGCTTAAATATCCCTAACATAAGTTGCTTGATTAAATTTCACTTAGATATATAGGTAATAAAAATTTAATAATATTACATGAAACAAATTTGAGTTTGAAAATTACACAAGTTGTATTTGATTCTTGGTGTCCTTGGACATCAAGGGCTCTACTAGGGGGCTTGCTAATTTGTGTCTGCTAGGATGGTCAAAGTGGAATGCATTTAGTTTGAGTCAAATTGACAAATTCGTAAGGTATCAAGTCTATGTTCAAATTTATAATTTTGGATTTTTAATATCTAGGGTCCTACAAAAATAATTGGTAAAAATTTACTTTTTGGATTTTTAATATCTAGGGTCCTACAAAAATAATTGGTAAAAATTTACTTTGGCATTAATTATCAATTTAATGGAACCTCTAAAAAAGAATTGGTCATTTGGGATGGTGATTTTAGTGCCATCTACAAAGAAGAGGATATAGCAAGTGGTCAAAAATTTATTTGTAAATATCAGCTTGACTTCATAGAGTTTATATATGCAAATGAGTTGGTAAATGTTCAGTCTAGTAATTTGGATCCTTTGCTTGGTCTAACAACAAATCAATTTTTCCACATATTGATGAGAGACTTGATAGAATAATCATCTCTCTTATGAATACAAAAAATATTTGAATATGATGTAATTAATAGTTTAAATAATTGTATTATGCGTAGTTATATTGTCAATTTGTTCCAAGGCTACTATTGGATAGGATTTTTATCTTTTATTCTTGTTGTTGACTTTGATTTTTCATGAAATTATGTTTCTTATCAATTTTATCTTTGGCACTTTTATTACAATTTTGAATATGAATATTAAGATTTTTTTAGACCTTTAGAATCTCACCTTTAACTGTAATATAAATAAAGTTAAGTAGTTCAAATGTTAACATATGACATAAAATAAAATAACAATGCACTTATTAATTATTATTTATCTTAAAATTTTAACATTGTTGATAAAATTATGTACTTAAAACATATGAAATAAATAATTTATTAAAATTGCAAATAAATTTAACATAAAAATATTTATATAACTTATATCATAAATATAATAATTAACACCCTCAAAAAATTTAAATAAATATATTTATAATATTTATAAAAATTGTATTAATAATATATTTAAGTATAACATAATAAGATCTTAAATTTTTTAAATGAAATAAATTTAAATCGATTAATTTTTACAGGATTATATATATACATATATAATTATTAAATTGTTTTTTCAGTTTTAACACATGAATACAACTTTCAAATTAATAAAAAAAAAAAATTTAATCGCATTTTTGCAATACGCAAGAGATCCATGGGAACTGTTCTTTTTCTCTTGTTGTATATATTTGTAGTCGTTGCACGTCAATTCATTATTGATTCTAGTCAATGTCTCTATTCATTTATCCAAATCAAGGTCCTTTTTCCGAAGCTATATAATTACTTCAATAATGAATATACATAATTTTTCAAAAAAGAAATATAACCCTTCCCACGCTAGGCCGGCCACGTGGCACCATATAAAGAGAAAATGTCAAAGTGGAATGCGACATGCAGTGAGTTCAATCATTAGCAACTGAATTGCCCATTGGCAAAAACCAATTTAGAGTAACTCAACCGTCTTATATGTTTGGCTCGTATGTCTCTATGGAATCTGCCGAATCTGCCCAAACCACACAATATATGAGATACAATTCAGGGTATCCAAAACTACGCCTTTGCACTAAGGCATTAACCAATTCCGCGTGCCAACTAGCACCCTCAATCCAGAGAATGGCCGAGTTCTGTCATCCTCCTTCCGTCCTGCTCGTCTTCTCCTGTGTTGCCGCTTCTCTCATTTTTATGTCACATGCAGGAAACCTTAGCTTTGCATTTCCTCCCGGCTCGGATTTTATAATCGAAAATGATGCCTCTTTTGATCGAGACAGGGCCATAGAACTGACCAGGAACAAAGCAGTAGTGAATCTAAGCAATAGCTTTGGTTGGGCGGCTTACAGCAAATCGGTTCCGCTTTGGAACAGCTCATCTCGAGATATAGCAAACTTCTCTAATCATTTTCAATTCATTATCGGCAGGGGCAATGATAATCGAGGCCGTTTTGGACACGGACTTGCTTTCTTCTTGGCGCCTTTCGACTTGGAACAGCCCTTGAACGCTTCGGGGGGAGGTCTCGGCTTGTTTAACGACACAACCAAGAATGGATCATTCTATCAGATGGTTGCTGTGGAATTTGACACTTTCAAGAATCGTTGGGATCCCGATGGCAACCATGTGGGGATCGACGTCAACAGTACTTCGTCCAAGGCAATAGTTTCGCTAGACAACGTAACTGCAAACTACAACCTTTGTGATATGAATCTCAAGAACGAAAAGCAATGGCACGCATGGGTGGATTATGATGGCGGAGCAAAGAGGCTGCAAGTGTTTCTCTACTGTAACGACATTGGAGTAAGTGTTTCTAAACCTCCAACCCCAATCTTATTTTATGATATAGATCTGCGGGATTTTCTCCCACCAAACATCAAGGTTGGCCTCTCGGCTTCCACTGGAAACTCAACAGAGACACACACTGTGAACGCTTGGAATTTCTCATGTGAATATTCGTGGGAATTATCAGCTGTTTCAATTCCAAGCAAAGCTTCCAATCAAAAGAATTCCCGGGTTATATTGATATCAGTCTTCTGCAGCGCTCTGGCAGTCAGCGGTTTCGTATTCGTTTGCTGGAGACTGTATAAAACCAAACGCAGTGGTGAGGCAAATGAAGAGAGCGATGTGGAGCTGGACCAGTGGTTTTCTCAGGGCCCCCGCAAGTTCTCTTATGCGGAACTCAGCACTGCGACAAGAAACTTCAGCGACAACGAAAAGCTTGGGCAAGGAGGCTTCGGTGGCGTCTACAGGGGCATCCTGCCTGGCACAAAGGAAGCGGTGGCTGTGAAGAAAATATCCCAAGGTTCGAATCAAGGAAGGAAGGAGTATGTTTCTGAGGTTACTATAATCAGTAGGCTGAGACACCGTAACCTTGTGCAGCTTTTAGGATGGTGCCATAGAAAAGGCGAGTTACTCCTGGTCTACGAATACCTGCCTAAGGGTAGTCTGGATAATTATATATTTGGGGAGCAGAAGGGTGCTCTGGATTGGGACCGAAGGTATAATATTGCCTGTGACGTAGCCTCTGCTCTTGTTTATCTTCATGAGGAATGTGATCAGCTTGTTGTGCACCGAGACATCAAGGCAAGCAACGTAATGTTGGATTCCAATTTTAATGCCAAGCTGGGGGATTTTGGTTTGGCAAGATTGGTGGAGCGTGATCATGCAGCTTCGCATACAACTGTGGTGGCGGGCACACTTGGGTACTTAGCGCCAGAGTGCGTAATAACAGGGAAGGCCAGTCCAGAGACGAACGTGTACAGCTTTGGGGCCGTGACTTTGGAAATTGCCTGCGGAAGGCGGCCCGCTGATCGCTCTCTAAATGACCATAATTGCAGACTGGTAGAATGGGTTTGGGATTTATACGGACGCGGAAAGATTTTGTGTGCTGCGGATGAGAAACTGGGTGGAAAGTTTGACGAGAAAGATATAGAGAGGATGCTGTTGGTGGGGCTGCTGTGTTCTCATCCAGACCCTGCATCAAGGCCCAAAATGAGAGAGGTGACAAAGATATTGAAAGGGGAAGCTGAATTACCATATGTTCGTCCGGGTTTGCCCGTCGCTGTGTACAGCCAGCGCCTTCGTGCTGATGCCATGCCAATCTTCTCGGTTGCGGATGCGTCGGGTTTCACGTCTTCAACAGCTTCAAGCTGC
>VCHN02000130.1:31398-63986 GCA_007115665.2 Sequoiadendron giganteum
TTGATTCTATGATTTTAGTTTCTTTTTTAAACATGGAAACTTTTGATGACTCTTCTTTGCAATTAGCAGCCTTGGTGGCTCAAATTGAAATAAGCCTAATTTACATTATCAAAGAGATTGATAAAAGAGTTTATTAAAATGTACAATATGACCTTTCTTAAATAAGAAAGTTAGTGAAGATAGTCATATCAAACACAATGACTAACCCTTCAAAGATGGAACACAAGTTGTTAACTCACATGACAAGTGTTCTTGTGAGTGGCAAGTGACCATGGAAGGGGTGTCTCACAAAGTGAGAACACTTGTCTTGACCACATGAGGTGAGTAAAAACTCTAAAACTTCTCTAAGTGAGCTTAAGTGTAATGTGAGTAGGAATCTACTAAGTAGGATAAAATCTAACTAGTTTAATAATACCTCTTTTAACTCTAACAACCCCCATTAAGTGATAACTCAGAGAGTAATCTAAGCACTAAGGCACACACACATGAGGAAAGAGTCACAAGGATCTATTATTTGTTCAGAAAATGTGTCTTAACCTTGTAATAATATATGTTATTGATAGGATGTATGTTGGTATATGTCGATTGATCATGCAAATACTATACACTTGTAGCAAGACATGGGATTTGAGGTAGTTCCCCAGAAAATCTTTTTCCTGACACATCAATTTTTTATCTTGTTGATACATCAAATATTTTTTCCGCTAACATGCCAAAGTTTTTTTCCCATTGACATATCAAGGTTTTCTTGTCAACACATCAAATAAAAAATGACCTTGTAAAACCCCAATTCTAGAAGGTTCCATTTTTTTTTTATAAGGGAGTGGGATGTATGTAGACATGTGTGTATTTTGAGATTTTGATAGCGGCCGTGGTGTCTCTTCATCTCTGGTGGTGATACCCCTATGAGAAGTTGTCTTTGCAAGTATATTGTAATCTTTTGATTTCTGAATAATAGATTGGGCGGATTTTGGACTGTGGAGTTTTTCTCTTGAAAGGGTTTTCCCCACATAAATCATTGTGTTGTGGAATGCATGATGCTTGTGTTTGTTTCTATTTAAGTTTTTGTAACTGTTTAATACCTGTTAAATTTTTTCATTATTCTCTTCTCAAGGTTAGTGTAGGAAGTTGTTCTGCTACCTTAGCTTCCTTACAAGTGGCATCAAAGCTTGATCACCTTTGGTTTCAATTGTGGGTTGTTGGGTTTTTTTTAACTAATCCATATTTGAGTGGGAGCTTGTGCAAAAGACACTTTGTGATCTTGTTGTAGGAATTTTTCGATGACAAGTTCATCAAGGAGAATAGAGGTGGATAAATTTTTTGGAAATAATTTTGAGATGCAAAAGCTAAAAATAGAGGATCTGTTGGTAGATCGAGATTTGTGGGATGCTATTGATGGTAATGTTTCAAGGCCTATAAATCCTACTTAAACTTATCAGTATGATGTTATGAATCATAAAGACAAGGGTCCGATTAGATTGTGCTTGGTAGACTCTATTTTAATAATGTCCATGAATAGATCTCTACATAGAAACTATGGAAGAAGATTGGTGAGATGTATCAGGCCAAATCTTTATTGAACAAGATTTTCTTGAGGAAGAAGTTGTACCCCTTGAGAATGGAAGAGAGTGGAAGAATCACTAACCACCTAGAAGCATTCAATATTCCAGTGGCTCAATTGGAATCAGTTGGTGTCAAAATGGATGAGGAGGAGAAATATGAGATATTTATTTGTTCTTTCCTTGATCCATGGGATTCTCTTGTTATGGATATTGGGAGTAATTTTTTTATATTGAAGACTAAAGATGTGGTGGGTTCTTTTCTTTCTCAACAGATGGGGAGGAAGGTGTCCATCACTGCCAAGGAGGCCCTAAATTTTCATGGAAGACCTAAGGAAAAAGACACAAATAATGAGAAGCGTGAAAAATCTAAGTCCAAGGGGAGATCTAAATCTTTTGAAAATTCCAAAGTTATTTTCTGGAATTGAGGTAAGCCTAGACATGTTTTTAAGGAATGCAAAGAAGAAAAGAATAAGAAAAAGAAGAAATTTGATTCTGATTTTGAGTTCGAGAAGAAAGATGGTGACACATTTATTGTAGCTTTGGCAACTCGTGGAGGTAATGATGCATGGTTAATTGACTCAAGTGCATCTTTTCATATGACCTTTAATAGAGATTGGTTTTTTGAATATGAAGAATTTGATGGAGGAAACGTGTACTTGGGTGATGATTCTCATTTAGAAATTTTTGGTCATGGCAAAGTTAAAATAAGTTTTCTTGATGTTATAATAAAAAGGATTAATGGTGTGTTGCATATCCATAGATTAGTATGATTTTTTTTATCTGTGAGCAAACTAATAGACGTGGGTGTGCAAGTAGTATTTTTTGATGTAGGATGCAAGATGGTTACAATTGTTATGGTGATTTCTAGAGGTGTCAGATATGGGAAATAGTATAAGCTTGATGCATGCATGCTTGAGTGCTGTAGTACTTCTATAAAAATAAATTATATAGAAGAAGTGAGGGTTTCATCTTCAGTAGATGGTCATGGCTTCTGGGTACCTAAGGATACTCTTTCTTTTGAGACAAAGTTACCTATAGAGAAAACTATGTTATGGCACCATAAAATTTGCCACATTGAAGAAAATGATATAAGGACCTTGAAAAATAAAAACTGTATTAACGGTTTTTCTTATTGTAATCTTGAATTCGATTTATGTGAGCATTGCATTTATGGAAAACAAAACCATGTTCAATTTTACTCAAGTTATCATAAATATTTTGGGTATTGGATTTTATTCATTCTTGTGTATTTGGTCCTATAGATGTTCCTTCAGTTGGTAAATCCATATATTATGTTTTATTTATTGATGATTATAGTAGAAGGACATGGGCATATTTTGTAAAGAATTGTAGTGTTAGAAAATGTCATTAGGATATTTTCACACTTGTTTGGGCCCTCCTTCTATGTTAGGCTTAATGTTGCCTTGATTTAGTGTTGTAATGTGATTACCACATTCACATTAGGTCTTGTGCCCTTGTGAACTAATGGATTTAATGGTACCTTGCTAAAAGGTTGTGAAGTGTTGTGAATCACTTTCACACTTTTAAGGTCTTATCAACCTAATAAACCTCTTTTTAATCAAAATTAGTTTTAATCTTTCCTTAACTAGAGTGTTGTAAAGTGTTGTAACACACTTTCACACTTCTCTAGACTTGTCATTAATAATTGGGTTTTCCTATGCTTTAATTGGCCCCATTTTGCATCCACGTGCCTCATTAATTACATATTTTTGGGGATAATCCTAACACCAATCATTAACCAATCATAATTGAAGTGTTCCCATATTTAGGGATTTCAGACTCATTCACCACCTTGGACGAATGGGTCCCACCTAGATCTTTTGGCCCCAAATTGATTTTCACACATTTCTAAGCACTTAAATAATTTTTGGTCCCATACATTATGCCAGATGGGACTCATTTACTATCTTGGGAGAATGAGTCTTGTGTGGCATAAAATCAAAATTAATTCAAATTATTAGTTGGATTTTATTCTCTTAGATCTAATGTCAACTTGTAGTTTTGTAATTTCAAGAATTCTTTCATAATTGAGTATGAATACAAGGTTCTTTCACTCATTTTCACCTAATACTTTTTTGAGAGAATTCCTAACAGAAAATTGAGTTCACAAGATCATTCAAATGCATTCAAGGGTAGATTATCAAGAATTTTAGAGCCGCATTCAAGCATCAATCTTCATGTGAAATATTTCATGCATCATGTTTCTTATTGTGCTAACAATTGTGATGTAGGGTTATGATCCAATAAAGTGTTTCATTTAGGATCAACATCATTCAAGAAAGATTCAATGACCATATTCATTGTAGCCATCTCAAGCATATTTACAACACCTTATTGCTAGGGTTTGCTGAGTTGCAACATTGTCTTTTAGTCATTCATCATCCTCCCTTCTTATTTTCTTTCACTTCAAGAATTGATTTCCAAAACGGGGATTGACCATGGAAAACCCCTATCCACTAACCTAACAAAAAGTTTCCCTCTCCTTTGTGTATGATTTTCAGGTCTAGGTTACAAATTTCCTAAGAAGAAAGATTGGAGAAAAGTTGTCAAAGTTTTCATCAATCCTTGGAGCATCTTGGAGATCACCTACAGGTCACAAATTAAATTTTTAGATACGGAAACCAGTTAAGAAGTCCAAAGTAGATAGAGAAGAGAAGGGTAGGCCTTTGAAGTTTTAGAAAAGCCTATTTGGACTAATTCATGATTTCTGGCGAACGAGTCCTAGCTCTAGTCACTTTTTAGGATTTTGCAAATTCAAATACCCTTTTGTCTAAAACCTATTCCAACACAATTTTCCAAAAAGTGGAATGATTCGCCTAGCTTGGAAAATGACGCCCAATCAACAGTAAAAGTATATTTTTAGTGTCTTAGATCTCCATCCAACTTTCTTTGAATTCTTAGGCATACAAATTTTGTTTTTTAGTATTTTGTATTGTTTCATTCACTTTTTTAGGTCATTTAGTATTAGTTTGCATTCAACTAGGGTCTTTATTATAATCTATCATTGCATTATATTTTTAAATTCTAAACTTGGTGGTGAACCCTTGATTAGATCATATGCAGCTCCTAGGATAGCCCTCTTGTAAGATCTCTTTCTCCTTTGCAAATAGATCTAAAGGGTTTGTTCTTGAGTTAAAGTGAGTGAAGGTTTTCCCTTCTAGGTCCTAAACCCTAGAAAACCAAAACAATTTTCTTCCTTTCATTTTGGTGAACTTGCATTTAGAATACCTTCTTTATTGATTTGGAGTGCATTTCATCCTTTATTTGGCTTGCATTAACATTGCATTAGGATTTTCCTTAGTTAATTTGTATTCTAGGATTCCAAATTTTTCATTATTGAAAGTTCATAAATATCTTTTATTTTTGCATCTTATTTCATTAAAAATTTGTCAAAATCTACATTTGCATCTCAAATACATACCAGAAAGCATAAAAAGGATAAAATTCAATTGAAATTTTTTGAAATTTTTGAAAAAAATCATCACTGGGACTCATTGGCCACCTTGGGTGAATCAGTCCCTTTGCATATTTTGCATTGCATTTTATGGCATTCAATGTTCAGATTTTGATTTTTTGTTGATTGTTATTCCCTTTCTTTTTTAGTTTATAGATCTTCTATTTCACTCAATTCATTGCATCTAGCTCAAATTCATTCATCTTGTGCATTGCTTAGATTCAAAATTACATCTAAAACATTTCATTTCACATTGTTACATAGTTTATAATATGAAATTTGCATCATGGATATGTGCTTTAGCAAGATTTGGATGTCCTTAAAGTCCTTAGTATATGTGTCAAGTTGTGCTTTTGGACATGATCCTAATGACATTAATCTTACTCATGCTCACTCAACTCCTAATTAATTTTGTCCTTGTGATATTGACATCATTAGAGAAGATGGTGATAACATGAATAAGTTCTTAAATGATTGTCTTAACAACATTGAAGTTAGTACATCCTTTTACCCATCAATGAAACAACCAACATCTCCTACAATACCACCTCTTGAGATGTTTGGTTACTTACATCCTAAAACAAAATTTGAACCCAAGTTCTCTACAATAGGTGAACTTAGTTCCTCTTAACGAGCAAACACTCAACCATTATATGATAAAAAAGTAACAAAAATTCCAATCAATCTAGAAGAAACATATGGAAAGTATTCATAATCTTAAGTAAACAATGATGTGATACAACAAGTGAACATGAGACTCGTCGAATTCCAGAGAAAATATCAATTAATGGAAACATAAAAGGGTTAGGATATCAAGATCGCTCTCATAAAATAAGAGCTCCTAAAGAATGTTTAAGGCTTCATAGTAATGGTACGACGACCTTGGATTCTCCTCTTGATATGAATGTACTTATTCCTAAATAAAACCCAATCATTCATAATAATTATGATAGGATCACCTTAGGTCCTCCTCCTCAACCTTCAACTCGAGAAATTGGTGAATCTAGTACAAATTACAAAAACTAAATTTTCCTTTTCCACCACCTAAAAGTGAAAGGAAACTTCCACTGCTTCTAAAAAAATAACTTATAACATTACCACCAATGAAAGACAGGCTCATACTATATCCTAAAGATGCAAAAGTTACACATTGTCTATACCACAAAACTCTTGGACATAGTATTGATGAGTGTCACACATTCACATTAGTGTTGAACAACTTTCACTTCAATGGCAACAAATTCCATCAAGTGATTGCATACCATATTCCTTTCTCACCCCTTGTCATGTAATGGTTGTAGAACATTATATTCTCACCATTACATGATCTTTCCCATCACCCGCCTCGGCTCATTCTTGTCTTTCCCTTAGTAGGGGCAAGAGCTAGATAGCCTTGTCCTAGTAATGCATTTGGTGTTGTCCCTTAGGTTCTTTGTTTACTTTCCACTTAAATACAAACTAAGATTGGGAGGTGAATGACCTACTCATAGGTTGTATCACACATTCCTTACTAGTCTTTTGCATTATTTATTTTTCACTTTATTTTGTGTGATTACATGTGTGTAATGTGATCCCCCATGATGTTTTTTAAAATTTTATCTATTTGTTTGTGGCATTCCACTATTTCTACGTTCATTCTTCTCTATGTCTTGCATCTTTTTCACTTTAATATTTATTTTTTCATTTTATCTTCTGTTTTCCTTTTGGAGATGAGGCAAGGCATCAAGACATTCATGTCTCTTCCATAATGACCCAAAATATTTTCCTTTTCTTTTCCTTATCTTTTTCATTTTGTCTTATGTTTTCCTTTTGGGGATGACAGAAGCCATCGAGGCATTCATGCCTCTTCCATGTTGACTCGAAAGGATCTTTCTTTGTTTTCGCTCACTTTGTATCCTTCCAGTTCTATGTGTATTTGGGGGATGATGACAATTTCAAGCTCTCTAAAAACATTATAGCAAGAACATACTGACCCCAAATCCATAGATTCCTTATGTGTTTAGTGTTTTCATTTTGGGGGCAACCCCTTGTCCTTTTCATGATGCAACTTTACTTGGAAATATGACCTGGCATAGGGCTTTCCAAGTTGTCTCTCATGTCTTTTGTGTTTGCATTTATCATTTTCTACTTTAAAGTAATTTCTCATATTATGGTATTTAGAAATTTCTTTAAAGTGATGGGCATGCATTGGCATTATTATTTTGTATTTTCATTTTCATGGTTCATGGTGTAGTCTTCTTATTTTATATAATGCAGTTTTTTTCTTTTTGGATGACATTGGGTGTGATTTCCATCAAGAGAATGATATCTATTAGCATATTGCATTCCTCTTAGTGGTTTGATGCAACACAATGCATCCCCTAAGTTCAAAATTTTCTATTCGTGAATCATCCTTTCTTGGAGACATTAGGCACAATGTTCCCTAAGTAAAGACCTCACATGAACTAAGCAAGAGTCCTTTGAACATTTCCTATTTTCAATTTTATATTTGTTGTTATATGGCCACCTTGCATAACATAGATTGCATGCCTATAAATCCATCATGTTTATTCATGAGCTCCAAGTATATAAATTTTTTCTTGTCTCATGAAGCTCAAAAATCATTTTTGCATGGAAACTTATTAGAGTTATTAGGAGGTATAACTTTGGTATGATTTGAGAAGGAAGCTCGATAGAGGCATGGATTTCCCCATAGCCACTTGTGTGTGTGTGTTTGAGTGCATACCATTTATGAGTATATGTTTCTCACCTTTTTGGACTTCTTACCTAGTGAACAGCCAAGAGTACCATTGCCATAGAGTGAGTATGCATTTTTTAGAAAAATAGCCTAGATCCAATCCACATCCTAATGGAAAAATGGTCATTGATTGATCTGACTCTCTTTTATCTTTTATCTTTTCTCCTTTGGTAGTATATTCTTGTGCTTTGTTTTTTCTCTTTTTCACTTTCATGTGTGTTCTTTTGTGCCCATGTTGATTTGTCTTGGGATCTTGATCCTGGGGACTTGATCACCCCTCTAGATTGTTGTCATACCATCTTATTGGAATTGGTACATTTGAACCCCTCTTGACATGCGTGTTTGTCTTTAATTTAGTGTGATTTTGAAGCAATTTCATCCTCTCACTAAAGTGATGGATAAATGTAGTGTTAAAAAATGTCATTGGGACATTTACACATTTATTTGGACCCTTCTCGTGAGTTAGGATTAATTTTGTCTTGATTTAGTGTTGTAATGTGATTGACACATTCATATTAGGTCTTGGGCCCTTGTGAACTAATGGATTTAATGGTACCTTGCTAAAATGTTGTGAAGTGTTCTCACTCATTTTCACACTTTTCAAGTCTTATCAATGTAATAAACATCTTTTTAATAAAAAATCAATTTAATCTTGCCTTATTTGGAGTGTTGTAAACTGTTGTAGCACACTTTCACACTTCTCTAGGCTTTTCATTAATAATTAGGCTTTCATATGCTTTAATTGGCCCCAATTTATATCCACAAGCCTCATTTATTACATCTTTTTGAGGATAATCTTGACCCCAATCATTAACCAATCATAATTTATATGTTTCTAGCTTGTGTGCCTAGATTTAGGGATTTGGGACTCATTGGCCACCATGGTAAATGGTTCCCAGCTAGATCTTTTAGCCTAGAACCGATTTTCATGCATTTCTAAGAAATTTTGATTTTTGGTCCCATACATTATGCCAGATGGCACCCATTCACCATCTTGGCTGAATGAGTCATGTGTGGCCCAAATTCAAAATTAATTCAAATTCTTGGTAGGATTTGATTCTCCTAGATCTAATGTCAGCTTGCAATGTTGTAATTTCAGTAATTCTTTCATAATTGAGTATAAATACAAGGTTCTTTCACTCATTTTTACGTAAGACTTTTGTGAGAGAATTCCTGATAGAAAATTGACTTCACACTAGCATTCAAGTGCATTCAAGGGAATATTATCAAGCACTTTAGAGTAGCATTCAAGCATTGATCATCATGTGAAATATTTCATGCGTCATGTTTGTTATTGTGCTAACAATTGTAATGTAGGGTTTATGGTCCAAGTAAGTGTTTCATTCAAGATCAACTTTATTCAAGAAAGATTCAAGAACCACATCCATTGTAGCCATCTCAAGAATATTTGTAGCACTTTATTACTACAGTTTGGTGAGTTGCAATATATTTTTTTTGTTCATTCATCATCCGCCCTTCTTATTTTCTTTCATTTCAAGGATGTATTTCATTAAATGGGGTTTGACAAAGGAAAACCCCTATCCATTAACCCAACAAAATTTTACCCTCTCCTTTGTGTATGATTTTTAGGTCTAGGTTGTAGATTTCCTAAGGATTAAGATTGGAGAAAGTTGTCAAAGTTTTCATCAAGACTTGGAGCACCTTGGAGATCACCTACAAGCCATAAATTATAGTTTCAGATCTAGAAACCAATCAAGAAGGGTAGAGCAGATAGATAAGAGAATGATTAGCCTTGGTTGTTGTAGAAAGTCCTAAATGTATTGATTTTCCACTTCTAGTGAATGAGTCCCAGTTCTAGTCAATTTTCAAGAGTTTGCAGATTCAGATACCCTTTTGTCTGAAACCTATTCTAGCATAGTTTTCTAGAAACTAGGTTGATTCTCCCAGCTGTGAAAATGAGTCCCATTCAGTAGTAAAAGTAGATTTTCCAGTGTTTGAGATATGTATCCAGCCTTCTTTGAACTCCTACGTGCACACTTTTTTTTTTGCAGTTTACTGTATTATTTCATTCACTTTTTTAGGTTATTTAGTGTTATTTTGCATTCGACTAGGGTTATGCACTTCATCTAGAATTTCATTATATTTTCCAAGTCTAAAAGTTGTGGTGAACCCCTTATTATATCATATTCAACAACTAGTACATGCCTCTTGCAAGATCTCTTTATCTGTTGCAAAGAGATCTCAAGGGTTTCTTCTTGAGTTAAAGTGACTGAAGATTGTCCCTTCTAGGTCCTAAACCATAGAAAAGAAAAACAATTTTCTTCCTTTCAAGAGTAAATATGATTTTTTCAGTCAATTTAAAGAGTTTAAAGCAATGGTTGAGTTCTAGACTGCAAATAAAATAAAAAGTTTAAGGACTGATAATGGCAATGATTTTGTCTCTAATTATTTTGATAGATTCTATAAAGATTGTGGTATTCATAGATAGAAGACACCTCTGTATTCTCCACAACATAATGGAGTTGCAGAAAGAATGAATAGGACACTAATGGAGAAGGCTAGGAGTATGTTGAGTGGTGTTAGCCTAGAACAAAGGTTTTGGGTTGAAGTTATTGCCACTCTTTGTTACCTAATTAATAGGTCTCCTACATTAGCTCTTATTGATAAGATGCCTATAGACTTATGTGGTCAAATAAAATCCTTTTGATTATATTTTAGAGAAAGTTTGCTTGCACTCTAGTAGTGATCCCACAATAATGGGTTACACTTTTTGGCCAAACTTGACATTAGAATCAGTATTTTTCACTAGATCTTCACTTTCTTATACCTATAGAAGCTAAACCATTGATAATTTGAAGATGAAGAAAAATAGTGATTGTGATATTTTGTGTTGAGAATTTAATTATATTTTTAAACAAAATTAAAAAATAAATTGTGAATTATTTTATGTAGTTTTTATTAACTTATTTTTTTTACTAAACATCATTTTCAAAAACTGATGCTTACTTTCGACTGCATAACTTTTTTTATAGAAAGCATACAATTCTAATTTTTTAAATACAATGTTTTCACACCATTATCTAGTGGATGGATATTTTTTCATAATTTTTTGTTGCATATATATTTTTTAATTAATTTTCTAATTCAGAGTAATTATAATTTGGATATATTATACTTTCAACTACATAACTTTTTTTGTATTCATTTGAATTAACTTATTCTTTTTTTGTTGGAATAAGGACATCAATACCTAGTGTACATGCATTTTTAAGAATTTTTTTTCTCTCTTTCCCTATTTTTCCGTATGTGTGAAATAAAGACCTCGATGTTCATTAAAAAACCTACATTCATAAGAAATAAAAAATAAATATAATAATAAAATTAAATATATTTAAAATTATACTTTTTGGGAAGCTTATAATAAGGACTACATGTTTACAAAAAAATAATTTTAAATAAATTAATTTGATCCCCTAAAAGGTAAATCAAAAGTGGTTTTTTATCAGCATTTTGATAGGTGTAGAGGAGACTCCATTATAGGTATGGTTTAAAACTAGTGGCTTTCTATCCAAGGGGGTTTGATATAAGTGGGTTTGATCAAACCCTCTTCAATTAAAACCTTAAAATGCATCAAAACAAATTAATTAAAAACCTTAAAATGGAACCTTTTAAGGCTTAAATCATTATATTTTCTAAAAATATGTGATTTCAGCAAAAATCAGGATGTCCCAAAAAGTGTAACCCATTATTGTGGCAAGACACTCCTCAGGAACATGCACATGTGACAAAGGAGAAGAAAATAAAGTTGGATAACAAGGCTTTGAAATGTATCTTCATTGAATATAGTTATGGTGTGAAAGGATGCAAGATTTGCGATCCTATTACACAGAAGGTAATACATTGCAGAAGTGTTATTTTTAGAGAAACTAATTCTTCTTCTATTACATTACATCCAGAACAAAGTAAATAGGCAGATGTGATTCAATTTCCTTCTACACCTAAGAAAATTGAATCGAGGCCCAAGGATAGACAAGAAGTTGAGGAGAGCTCACCTAGCTCTAGGTCTTCAAAAGAATAGGAAGAACCTCCAACTCAACTTGTTCGTAGGTCTATAAGGCATAAACAACCACCTAAAAGGTATTCACATGATGATTGGAGATGTATTTTTCCTTTGAATACTAACATGGATGAACCCAAATCTATAGAAGAGGTACTAGGTATGAATGATATAGAATCCTGGAAGATTATTATGGATGAAGAAATAGAATCTTTAAAAAAAATGATAAATGGGATCTTGTACCATTGCTTGAATGAAAAAAACCTATTGGTTATAAATGGGTGTTCAAGAAAAAGATTGGTTCAGATGGAGGTACTGAGAAGTACAAAGGAAGGTTGGTTGCAAAGGGTTATTCTAAAGTTGACGGTGTTGATTATGGTGAGATATATTATCGTATTACAAGAATGGCATCCATTAGATTTTTTATTTATATTGTTTTTGCTTATGATTTAGAGGTTGAGAAAATGGACGTGAAAAATTCTTCCTTTCATGGTGATTTGGAGGAGGATATTTATATGACACATCCAGAGCACTACGTTGTGAAAGGTAAAAGTAGGTTTTTTGGCAAATTGAAGAAATATTTGTGAAATGAAGAATTTTGTGATGCTTGATTACTGGGGTTTTGGACCTAGGGCAACAAAATCCTTCATTTGCATTCAAGAACAAACCCTTGAGATTCCAATACAAAGGTGATTAAAATATGGTGAAGGGTGTGTTTTAGGGGATGGAATGCGGTAAATAAGGGGTTCACCAAAAAGTATGAATGTGGAAAGACAATAAAATGAATGAAATATAAAATCCCTAATTCGATGCAATGATTCAAAGAATGAACTAGAAATGTATGCAAACATCAACAAAAAATTGCAAGATTGAAGAGGTGGACTTAGGAAATTGGAGAAGGAAAAATGAAGGTTTGAAACCCTAGAAAATTCATTGTGTAAGACCATTGGGACTCATTTTCCAAGCTGGGAGAATCATTCTAGTGTCAGGAAAACTCTATTGGAATAAGTTTTGAACAAAAGGGTACTTAGATCTGCAAAAATCTCTCACAAACAATAGTAGTGGGACTCATTGACCAATAGTGGCGAATTAGTCAACTTACAAATTTTTTGAAATTCAAAGTTATATTTTGTAGCCCTCGGTCTACTCTGATGTTCTTGATTTAGATCCGGGTCTAAAACTACTAAATTCAACCTGTAGGTCTTCTCTAAGCTCCTCCAAGGGTTTTTGACAATCTTGACAACTTTTCCAATATTTCTCTTTGATAAATCTGCAACCTAGACCTACAAATCACATGCAAAGAGAGGGACAAATGGTTGTGGGGTTAGAGAACGGGGGTTTACCTTTTTCAAACCCCTTTCTGGAAATTAAACCTTGAAATGGAAATAAAATGTAAACGAGATTGATGAATGAACAAAATATGATGTTGCAACTCACCAAACCCTTGGAATGAAGTGTTGAAAATATGCTTGAAATGACCACAATGGATGTGGTTCTTGATTCTTGCTTGATGAAGATATATCTTGAATGCAAAGCTTGCTTGGATCATGAACTCTACATCACAACTGTAAGCACAATGAAAAACATGAAGAATGCTCTTGAAAGCTTGATAATCTACCCTTGGAGACCTTGAATGCTCTTGCTCAAATTCTCTTATGAGCTCAATTTTCTATTAGGATCATTTAAATTCTTGCTAGGAGAAAATGAGTGAAAGAACCTTGTATTTATACCCAATTATGCAAGAATTCCAGAAATTACATCACTACAAGCCAACAATAGATCTAGGAGAATAAATCTCACCAAAGATTTAAATTTAATTTAATTTTTGAGTTGAGGGGGATTTATTCACTACCTTCGACAAATGGGTCCCACCTAAGAGAACTCATTCACCCAAAATGGCAAGTGAGTCCCACCTTAGGATTTTGAGGTGGGTTTTCAAGGATTTGATGTTTTAAATGTCAATTTTTGTGATTATCCTCAAACATACATCAAAATAAGGCTTGTGGATGCAAAAAGGGGCTAATTAAAGCATAAGAGAGACTAATTATTGATGACAAGTGTAGAGGAATATGAAAGTGTGCTACAACACTTTAAAACACACCAAATAAGGCAAGGCTAAGAAAAATAATGATGGAAACAAAGCTAATTATGCTTAGAATTCCTAAAATAGTGCGAAAGTCTGTTACAACACCTTTACAAGGAATCATTAAAGTACATTAGTTCACAAGGTCCCAAGACCTAATGTGAATGTTTAATCCACATTACAACACTAAATCAAGGACAAACTAAGCCAAAATCCATAAGAAGGAGCTAAACAAGAACAAAAAAGGCTAAGGATCCTTTCTTTGACGTTACATTTAGCCCCCACTTTAGTGAGAGGATGAACTTCCTTCAAACTCACACTAAAGTAGATAAAAATGCATCAAGGGGGGTTCCAATGTACTTATGCTAGTATGATGAGACGACAAAAATCTAGAGGGTTGATCAAGCCCACGAGATCAAGATCTCATGATGAACCAACACGAGTGAAAAGGAACACACATAAAATGATATAAAGAACACCGACAAGACCAATCATACAATGCAAAAGATAAGAAAGATAAATGAAGAAGAAATATAGAACAAGCTTCGACCGTTTGTCCAACATGATGTGGATGACATCTAGGTTGTTTGTCTATGGAAAATGCATAATCACTTTGAGGGGACGGATCTCATGGCTATCCACTAGGTGAGAAGTTCAAAAGGGGTGATAAACATACACTCATGGCTGGTATGTACTCACACACATGCGAGTGGCTATAGGGAAAGTCATGTCATTGGTTGGGCTTTCCGTTCATAGTATACCAAAGCTATACCTCCTGATAACTTTAATAAGGTGCCACACAAAAAGAACTGATTTTCTTTTTGAGCTTCATGAGACAAGAAAATATTTGTATGCTTGGAGCTCATGAACAAATAGGATGGCTCTATAGGCATGCAAGATGTGTTATTCAATGTGGCCATAGATGCAACATAGGAAATAGGAAATGCTCAAAGGAGTCTTACTTAGTTCATGTGAGGTCTTTTACTTAGGTAACATTGTGCCCAATGTCTCCATGAGAGGACCAATCAAAGATAGAAAATGTAATAATTAGGGGATGTTGTGTGTCACATCAAGCCACTAAGAGGAATATAATATGCTAAGATAGATCATGCTCATAAAGGAAATCACACCCAATGTCATCCATAAAGAAAAAAATGCATCGTATGAAGCAAGAAGGCTCCACTAAGAACCATGAAAAGATAAATGAAAAATAAATAATGCCAATGTATGCCCCCACTTTAAATAAATTGCTAAACACCATGCTATGAGAAATTACTTTAAAGTAGCAAATGAAAAATTTTGCCAAGAAGAAAGACATAAGAGCCAACTTGGAAAGCCGTATGCCAAGTCATATGTTTTTGATTAATGCTACGTCATGTGAGAGAAATGAAAACAAAGAGGGGTTGCACCCAAAATGAAAATACCAAACGCATAAGCGATCTATTGATTTGGGGTCAGCATTTTGTTTTCTACAATGTTTTATAAGGAGAGCTCAAAAGTGTCATCATCCCCCAAATACACATAGAATTGGAAGAATGACACAAAGAGAGTGAAAACAAAGATAAAAAATTTTGGGTAAACATGTGAGAGACATAGGGTGTCTCAATGCCTTGCGTCATCCCCAAAAGGAAAACATAAGAAAGAGAAAGATAAAGATGAAATGAAAAGGAAAAATAAAAGAAAGCATTTTGGGTCAACATGAAGGATACATGAATGTCTCAATTCCTTGTGTCATCCCCAGAAGGAAAAGACAAGAAAGAGAAAGATGAAAAGGTGAAAGGGAATCACAAAATAGAGAATAATGAATGTATAAATAGAGGAATTTCACAAAAAGAGAGAAAATAGAATGTTATGAGGGATCAAATTATGCACATGCAATCACACAATTTAAGAAAAATGAAAAAGAAATAATGAAAAATACTAGTAAGGAGAATGCAAGTAATCCTATGAGAAATTCATATGCCTCCCAATCATGTTCTGTATAAGTTGAAGGCGGGCATCTAGCCAAAAGGACAAGAGAAAGTGTTGAACTAGGAGAAGCACCAGGTTTAGAATATTTATCATTTAAGCACATGGAAGAGGAAAAAAATATGTTCAATTCATTATACACCTCTTTATCAATTTTAGCATCCTTGTCATCATCATCTAAGTTGATCACAATAGGAGGTCAAAGGATAATATCCATAGAATATTTCAACTCTTTTGTGGAGGATGCATAGAGAGTTCTTGTTGCGACTAGGGAGGAAGAGCATCATACATTTCTTCAGTCAAGTTTGGATCTTGATTTTCTTTTAACTCATCAAGAAACTTGCAAGCAAGGGCACGACATCTATGTCTACACTCCCTATCACCTCTACTTCTTTTAGTTTTTTTATCAAGCTGTATAGCAGTGGGTTGATCAACCATAGGTTGTTTTTCTTCCTGTGTCACCAAAAAGTGTAGCCTTTGACACTTTTCACTCATTTGGACCCTTGCCTATGGATTTTGGACCTTTTTAACCTCTTTTTACCCCTTTCCAAACCTTGTTCCAAAGTGTTGTAAATTTTTTCAATACATCTTCACACTTTCCTACTTTTTTCATCGCTAAATCAACCCTTTCTTATGCTATAATGACCCCTTAATACAGATACAAGCCATATTTTAGTGTGTTTTAGAAGACAATCCTAAAAAATAATAATAATCACACTTTAATCCCCAACAACCAATGAAAAATTTCTAGGTCGACTAGGTCACCTCTTTGGGTGACCTAGTCCCATGTGGCTTAAAATTCAAATTTAACTTTAATTTCTTTCGAGATTTTGAATCTAAAACCCTAAGGGCAGCCTATATGGTGTTATTTCAAGAAAATTAGGTCATAAATTCTATAAATAAGGGGTTTTCCCCTCATTTTTCACTTCTTCCATATGATTTTTCTCCTCACTCAATCTTTTCAAGCAAACTAGGGTTTTTGCATACTAAGTCATCAAGACATCTCTCTAAGGAATTCAAGGGTTGATTATTGCAACAAAACAAGGTCATTCATAATGGAAATGTATTGAATCCATTATTCCATATTTCATGTTCTATTATATTGTCTCTTCATTTTATTTAATTATCTAAAAGGGTTTTGACCAAGGCAAACCCCTATACTCTAACAATTAACAATTCAAACTTTCTCTTTGTGTGTGTTTGTAGATTTAGGTATCTTGGAAGCTTTGAGATCATTCAAGAGTGGATTGGAAGCTTTTTGAAGACACCTCCTTGTTGGCTAGGGAAAAACATCCATTAAAAGTCTCTTATAGGCCGAGAGTAAGGGTTTTAGATTCGGGTACCTCAAGAAGTAGAAAGTGCAGATTGAGACCTCCAGATTCAACTTTCATACTTCTCGTAAGGCTAAAAGGAACTAGGTCACAATTAGTGGCAACTTAGTCTTACTATATCTGCATTTTGGGGTTTTCTATAGATCTGAGTACCCTTTTGGCAAAAATAGGTTCTGACATATTTTCATAGAAAGAGAACTAGGTCATCCAGAATGGAGTAAATGTCCCAGTTTACCCCTACATCAGATTCATCGGGTTTCTAGGCCTCCATGCCATCCTTTTTCAACCTCCAGGTTCACAATTTTTAATTTTTTTTGTTATAGTTTGTTTACATTTCTTAGTTCATTTGCATATCATAGTGTATTTTCCAACATCTTTTACATTCCAATAGTTTGCATTCAATAGTTAGTTTATTTCATTAGTTTCCAGCATTTAGGCATCCCACACACATCACTTTAAGCCCCTAACCCCCTTTTAAGGAACTCACCAACAATCCTTTAGTTTGAAAGGGAGTTGCATTCCCTAACCTAGCTTCTAGGTGAAAAACCCTAGAAGCTCATTGGGGAATCCTCTTTCCCTAAACTACATTATTTTTGGTGGTTCATTTTGGTGAACCCAACTTTTCTATCCCCTCATTTCCTTCATTGGAGTCCATTATCATCCTAGATTTTCATTACATTGCATTTTGCATTATTTACATTGCATCCTAGGGTTTAAAATTTTGCATTGGTGAAAGTGCATATAGATTGCATTTTTGCATCTTAAAACATTAATCATTTCTGAAATTTTGAATTTTCAGCTTAGGTCTACATCACCCAATATAGAAACCACCTCGATCGATCAAAAAATTTTGTAAAATCTCAAAAAAATCACCAGGTGGACTAGGTTGCCACTCTGGGCCACCTAGTCCCTTTTGGCTTTTGGAAATGTTGTTTATAGAGCTAAAACCCCTTATTGTATGCTTCTATTTTATGCCATTAATTATCTATATCCATGGGTTGTGTTTCTGTAGCATGCATTTCATTAAATCTAGCATAAATTAGCTCATTTCATGCATTGCTTAAATTTCATTTTGCATTCACAACATTTTCTTTTCAAGTATAATCTGTAGATTACATTGTTTGAAATCTTTAAATTGCATGTCATTATATGCCCTTACATTGAATTTTAAGTTTACATAGATTTTTTTACATTTTAAATAGCATTCATGATACTTGTGGATAACATTAGGTTATTTTCATTTGTTGCATTAATTCCTATATCAATTAAATTAGAATCTTTAGAAAATGAAAACACCACATTAACATCACATGTATCCACTCACAAACTTAGAGATAGCAAGCCCTTTAGTAGTGATGACCTAGACATGTTAGATGAAGCCCTTGATGAATTCATCTCTTCTAGCTCATCCACTAAAGCTTTGACTAATGAGGATACAAACAAATGTGGTAATCATGATAATCATAATTGTTCTTCTCCTGATATCTCTCCCATTGGTGATGAAGGTATCTTGGCGACATAATACACAAAAATTGAAGATCATGATGGTATTTCTTATCTTCATCATCCTCCCTCCCCTTCGCATAACATTAAAAAACACAATGAAAACATCATCCCCTTACCTAGTCTCTATACCCATGACCCTAAAACTTGTTCTTATCACATCCCTCCTAGATGCAACAAGGATAGGTTGGTGTTAGAAGATATACCTATTATAAGTCATGAGACTCTTGACCCTTCCTTCCCTCATGATCCTACCCTTTGGGATAATCTATTTGAAAATCATAGTGGTCATTCCCTTGTTGTCTTCCCTACCTATGTTGAAGCTATCTCTCCTACTAGGGTAGATAATATGGAACAAGTGAATGAAACCTTTTCCACTCAAATCGAACCCTCTCCTCCTCATCCCACTATTCCCTATCCCATCATTGATCATTCCCATACTTGTGATGAAGTCATTTTAGAAGACACAATCCTTGAATGCTAAGAACATGTGGATTGTAGTTCTCCTAAAATCTCTCCTCCTAGGGTGGATATCATGAAGCAAGCCAAGGATAAAATTGGCTCTCCTTACCAAGGGGATGTTAATATTATTCAACCCCAACTTGTCCTTTACCCACTTTCGCATAAATCTAAACCAAAACTTACCCTCTACCCATCTAAGCCTAATGTGTCACAACAACTGAGTCATAATACCGTTGCTCATACACATTTCACTCGAAACAACCTATGATCCCAACAACCAACCTCCACTTCCTTACCTTCATCACCTCCCATCTTACCTACTACCCCTCGCTGGAATTCACTCATTAGGGAGTATGACCTTGTTGACAACCTAAGGAATACTCCAGCTAAAATATCTTTATGGGACCTTATTCAAGCCTCCCCCCACTATCACAACATGATGCATGAAGCCTTACAAAAAATTCTTGTCCCTTCTAATGCACAAACAAATGACATAAAAACTATGATTCAAGGCTTGAATGCTAACATTATTTTCAACCAAAGTGAGCTCCCTCCTTTGGATGTGCAAAAACAAGCTGATTCCTTCATGATCATATCTCAATACAAACACATAGGGATCAAGTGAACCCTTGTTGGCAATGGATCTACTATTAATGTGTGTAGTGTCAATCTCTTGGATAGGCTCCATATTGATAAATCAACCATTCAACCTACCTCCTTATCTCTCAATGGATTTGACAATAAAGGAACAAACCCACTTGGTGTGATCACTTTACCTCTCACCATTGGAATGGCCACATTAGACACCTTGATCCATGTTATGCCAAATGATGTTTCATATAATCTCATTTTGGGTAGGCCATGGATTCATGTAATGAATGGAGTGCCTCCCACTCTTCATCATAAGATGAAGTACATCTACAGTAAAAAAGTGTACACACTCAACACTGATCCCGAGCCTTATAGTGTCTTACAACTTGAGAAAACCAAATCCAAACCCTTCATCACTTCAACACCGACCAAACAAGTGGAACCCATCTAATGAAAATCCTTAGACGATGATTGCAGTTCCTTAAACTTCACAACTCCTTTACTATGAGAATCCAAGATCACACACCAAGACTCTCAAAAGGGAAACCTAGTTTTTTTCACACAAGACTCACTTGATCCTTTGAAAGCATCCACCTCACCAAATTTAGACAAAGAATCCAAAACAAACCCTCACCTTATCCAAACAAGCTGGAAAAGCTTTATGTAAAAATTTATGAGCTCATGAAACAACTTGGCTATAGTGGAAAATGAAGTGGTGGTAACAAGCAAGGTATCTGCAACCCTATCAAGCCTATCACACAAACATCTAATCACGGTCTTGGATTTTTTCTGTTCATCAAAATCATCATTCCTTCCCCTCCCACCAACCCCATCCCAAATTACCCTTCTCACCCAACTTTAGAAAGTGATCCTTTTCAAAAAATAAAGGACTCTTTGCTTAATTCTAATGTCATCTCGCAACCCACTACTGATTTAGATTTTACACATTCCTCCAAACTCTAAAGGAGTACACAAAATCTCACAATCTATAGTGCCTTGTGTAAGTATGAAATCCTATACTAAGCAAGACAATTCTTTATTACACACAAAAGGATCACCTTCTACCCTTGATCAAGAGGGTATCTTTTTGAGACTCCTCCAAGATCAATTGATCTCTCTTCCTCCAAGAACTCCAAATAAATGTTCTAAAAAATATTCCTTTTGTGCCTACCACTGAGTTCATGGTCACTCCACTAATGAATGTAAGGCCTTGAGTAGAGAAAAAAACATCTTAAGGATTTTGGTATTTTTCCTTATGTGGGGGAACCTAATTCCTCTAATCGATACTGATTTTCACTCTCCCTTGCATTCGCTCAATCCTTTGGCTCAGTATTGTCCTACACTAAGTGGGCGCAAGGGGTTAGTTAAGCCTTTTCCCTCATATGTCACTTTTCTTTGTCTCTTTTGACTTGTCATTAACCTTTCATGAACATATAAGAGCAATCTTTGGATGTGGACAACATGTCTTAAGTTGACTTACATGTGACATACTACCCTTTCTCATGACACAACTTATCATAAACATATTACTTGGCATAGGTCTTTTGGAACAAGCTATCATGTCTTCTTCCGCTTCTACTTTAAAGAAATTTCTCTAAGTAATGGTGTTAGCAACTGCTTTAAAGTGGACGCATACATCGACACTCACATTTCATTGTACGATTTTCTTTTTCTTGCAATTCTCTCTCTTGGAAACATTAGGTACAATGTTTCTTAGGATGAGACATTTGCATTTTTCCTCTCTTGGGTACAAGATGAGTCCATTTAAACTTCTCCTCTCTTGGTGACATTATGCATAATGTTCCCTATGATGAGACATTGCACAAACTAAGAAAAATCCCTTTGAACATTCCTTACACCATCATTTCAAATATCATTCTTTTTTGTGGTGCCTTAATCAAAGTTATCAAGAAGTATTACTTTGGTATGGTTAAGTGGGAAGCCCAACGAGTAGATCTACTCTCCCCATAGACACCTTTGTGTGTGTCATTACATACTAGCCATGTGTATGTTTCTCACCTTCTTTGGGAAAACTCATCCCATGAACAACCTGATGTTATGTGGCCCTAGAGTGAGCGCATATTTTTCTCTCTTTCTTCAAGTTCTTGTCATTGCATGATCATGCATCTTGTGTTTCTACAAATCATTCACCCTTGAATGTTCCCCTTGCATTGATGTCGAGTTGACTTAGAATCTCAAATCCTGGGGGCTTGAACACCTCCTTCTTCTTTTTCATTCTTTTCCATCTCCATTGGGCTACTTTAGAGTGAGTTTGAAGAAATTTCATCCTCTCACTAAAGTGAGGGCTAAATGTGTCACCACAAAGTGTAGCCTTTGATAGTTTTCACTCATTTGGACCCTTGTCTATGGATTTTGGACCTTTTTAACCTATTTTTACCCCTTTCCAAGCCTTGTTCCAAAGTTTTGTAAGGTCTTGCAATAAATCTTCACACTTTCCTAGGTTTTTCAAAAGTAAATCGACCCTTTCTTATGCCATAATGACCCCTTAATACAGATACAAGAATTATTTTATTGTGTTTCAGAAGAGAATCCTAAAAATCAATAATAATAACACTTTAATCCCTGAAAACCAATGAAAAATGCCTAGGTGGACTAGGTCACCACCTTGGGTGACCTAGTCCCATGTGGCTTAAAATTCAAATTTAACTTAAATTTCTTTCGAGATTTTATCTCCAAAACCCTAAGGTCAGGTTATATGGTGTTATTTCAAGAAAATTAGGGCATAAATTTTATAAATAAGGGTTTTTTCCCTCATTTTACACTTCTTCCATCTCATTTTTCTCCCCACTCAATCTTCTCAAGAACTCATCCACTATTCTTTTCAAGCAAGCTAGGGTTTTTGCATACTAAGTCATCAAGACATCTCTCCAAGGCATTAAAGGGTTGATTATTGCAACAAAATAAGATCATTAATCATGGAAAAGTATTGAATCCATCATTACATATTTCATGCTCTATTATCTTGTCTCTTCATTTGATTTAATTATCTAAAAGGGGTTTGACCAGGGAAAACCCCTATACTCTAAAAATCAACATTTCATTCTTTCTCTTTGTGTGTGTTTTGCAAATTTATGTATCTTGGAAGCTTGTATATCATTCAAGAGTGGATTGTAACCTTGTTGAAGACACATCCTTGTTGGATAGGGTAAAACATCCATTAAAAGTATCTTATAGGTCGAGAATAAAAGTTTCAGATCTAGGTACCTCAAGAAGCTGAAAGTGCAGACTGAGACCTTTAGATTCCACTTTCAGACTTCCCGAAAGGCTAAAAGGAATAGGTCACCATTAGTGGTGACCTAGTCCCACTATATATGCATTTATAGGTTTTTTGTAGATCTGAGTACCCTTTTGGCAAAACCGGGTTCCGACAAAGTTTTATAGAAAGATCTCAAACTAGGTCACCCAGAATGGTGTAAATGTCCCAATTAACCTCTGCATCAGATTATTTAGGTTTCTAGGCCTCCATGCCATCCCTCTTAAACCTCCAAGTTCACAACTTTAATTTCATAAGTTTTTTATTACAATTTCTTTACATTTCGTAGTTCATTTGCATATTGTAATGTGTTTTTGATAGCATAGTTAATTCTTTAGATTTGACATTAGTGGTTAGTTTCTATTTTCCATTTCCAGCATTTAGGGAATTACACACTTCACAAACCCCCCTTCCAATCCTCTTGGAATAAATCCTAAAATGAAAAAGGTGTGAAAGAGAGCTCATTCCTTACTACCTTCTAGGTGACAAACCTTAGAGGCTCATTGGGGAATCCTTTTTCCCTAGTTCACTTTTGGTGGTTCACTTCAATAGGGGGAGGAATGTAAGGAACCATTGGGGGTTGTTCAACCTATTTCTCTTCAACTTTGTAAACTTTTTTATTCTGTGAGGTGTGGAAGAGTTTGTTTCATTGTTTCTTGGTCGCTTGTAGGAGGTAGGTAAGGTTTATGTTTTAGGTTGGTCTTGGTTGTTTTGGTCTTGTTTAGGTTCAATCATGGTTTCATCAAGGATGGGAGGCTCGGAGGTGGATGGGGACATGTTTTGAAGAGATAAATTATTTATCTTCTTTTCCTTGAACTTTTGATAACACAAGAAAAAAAAGTCTCATTGCTTGATAGGTTCCTTAGGCTCGGGCCAAAAGGCATCTAGGGAAAAGTTTCCTTTAGATGACTAGGGATTAAACCCACTGTGGTGAACATTAAATATCTCATTTTCAAAGAGAAACTTCAAGCATTTATGCACAACTGAAGGGACAAATTTCATGGAGTGTAGCCATGGGTGGCCAAGCTTCACATGAAATTGGTCCAACTACGGGATGATGGAGAATGTAACATCTAATGTTTTTGGTTCTATTTATAATGGTAGGGTGATCAATCCAATAATAGGGCATGCAAAACCATTATGTGTCTTGATTCATGCTCTTATTTTTTCATAATCATCTTGATAAATCTCATGCAAGAGTAAGAATTCATCGGTGATCACATTCTCTCCATAGATGGGATCTATTAATATCCCATTAGTGGGCTTATCATAGATACAACCAGCTATGTAAAGAGGACCGTCAGGAAACAAATTAAGTATATCCTTAGAGGATAAAGCAATATCAAGATGACTATTAGTTTGGCCCTTACAACGGATGACATATATCACCCCCATCATTTCATCAATAGGATTGACATTGATAGCATTAGTTGGAATAGAATTAGTGTTTTCATCATCTGTATCAACATTCATCACATCATTCTTTGGAGTGTCACTAGCTTTAACAAATGAGATACTATGTTTTGGCATGGGATTGGTAAAGATGTGAAAATTTTGGTTCAGAGGGGCAATAGAATTATTTCCTTAATCATTAGTATCCACAACAGATAGATGGTCGGAATCAATGAGGTCGTGCACAAGATGTTTAAGAGTTACACTGTTCTGTGTCATGTCCATTTTTTTGATGAAAATGGCAATAAGAATTTTCTTTAGAGTTTGAAGGAAAAGGATTATTAAGTTAAAGTTGTCTAATGGGAGGTAAGGAAATCATTAGTTGGTTTAGGAGTTGGGACATGGTATTATGAAGGGTCTCAGGTAGGGGAGTGAATTGTCTACTTCAATCTCCATAACTAAAGGGCACTCTAGCTTTGACAACAATAACTTGGTTATGGATAGTTTGAGTTTTCTTTTAGGAGGGTTAAACTGAAGGAACACTTCTTTTTTTTTCTAAAGGGTTTGGAATTTTTTTGGTGTACATTCTCAAATCTTTCAACTCAACTAGAAGTGGAATTTGTATCGTGACTAGAAACCAAATTTTGGTAATCTCGAAGACCAGTACATAATTGCATGAAGGATGGGAATTTCATCATGGTCAAGTACTTGTCTTGGATTTTGTTTTGCAAGTTTTCTATAAACATATTTTGAAGGTGTGGGTTGGGGATCTCGACATCGACTTCAGAATAAAGTGATTGATAGTGGAAGATAAATTCAGTTATCTTTTCTTCCTATTTTTGCTTACATCTCATCAAGTTGGCTAATGTCAGTTTAGAAGTCATCTGCACTTGGAAATTATTTAGTAATGCCTCAACAAGTTCATCAAATGAACGAATCAAGTTATTTGGTAAAGAAGAGAACTCCAAGGTAGTGTCTTTCAGGTCCCAGGAAAGAGTTTCACCAAAAGTTTATCACCAAGGAAAAGTCACTACATAGGGCAGTGTATGCATTAACATGGTTAGAAGGATCTCCCTTCCCTCCATATTTCTTGAATCTAGGCATCTCTACACCTTGTGGCATCGGTGTGTGTAGTATCTCCAAGTATAATGGACTACTCATGATGTAATATGTGTGGGCCATTTTAATTTTGATTGATACATCATTATATAGAGTAAACACATTTCAAAATATATAAAGTCGCCATTTCTATAGGAGCATATGTGGAGCACATGTGAAATTATCCAGATTAGTAGTCTTAATGAATTTATTCTAATCATTTTTTGTTCTTACATAATCAAAATCATTGAAAGAGAGAAAAATAGAACCATAACATAGAGATAATCAATAAATTTTGCTACAACTATCAAAAAAAAAAGAGAGAACTAGATATCTTCAATAGCTCAATAAATGAATTAATACTTAAGTTATGAGGATCACAAGATTGCCAACTAGGGTCCTATTCTTGTGGATCTTGCTATAGTACAACTTAACAATAAAATTCCTCTAGCATTTCCAAATCTCTCTATCCCTTCACCTCCTATCATGCCACTAAATCTTATGTACAATATATTGAACTTCAAAACATCACACTATGCACTTTGTAGATTATATTAGTTACTATTCTACTAAGTATTTATTTATTCCTCATCAAGAGAAAACTTCGTACAATGAACCACATAATGACATTATTCACACAATTCCTCCACATGAAGAAGGTAGCCCACCTTTTAAAAAAATCCAAATACAAGGTATAACCTTCTCTGCATGTATTCTACTAAACCAATATGAATACACAAGCATTAAATTGAGTTAATCAGTATAATTATTTGACCAAATATTGATTTTTTGAACCTTTATAATACCAATGTTTTCTTGTAATAACTCAAAAAATTATTGAAAACAATATTGTACATACTATGACGAATGATATTGATCATCACTAACATGTAAAAATTGTGCTCCCTAACTATCTTCTTATTTTATTTTTTACTATTAGGGGCACGCCTATATGTGATGTGAACAATAATAGTTTATCTGAATAGAATTGTAATATTAATATGATTCAACTTCTTTTTGTGGCTGCAACGTGTAATTTTATATAAAATTGACTATAGATCTATAATAGTTCCAATTAGGAAAAATCCTTGCACACCTTGACTTGTTGATCTAACCATCAAGAATAGTGGCTATGTATTGCATACTTATAAAAAATATCTTAAAATCAGAAATAAAATTAGCAACTTGCTTCTCTTGTGACCAACTCACATCTAGAATCTTCACCTCCACTCTTCAAATTGTATTTTATAGTTATCTCATATCTCTTTTTCTCAAACATTTTTTTTCCCAGATCATTTTTCTTCCATCATGGGTACATGATATAAACTTTGATAACCCACCGCATTGTAAACGCTTCTCATTTAAACACATTTTTACAAAAAATTACAATCATTGTATCTAACACATTAAAATAAATCTAATAGGTCCTTACATAAATTTGGTATTTTAATTGTACCACACTCTTGTAAAATTTGGTTAGTATACAAAGTATAATTAATATTACATGTAATAGTTCATGGTAGATAAAAACTACATGTCGTATTTATAATATGTATTAGAAATTTTAAGAGGCATGTACAATAAAAGGCTTACAATCTATTCAAATTCCCTTTGTGATATTTTTAAATGAATATATTTTTCAAGAAATTTTACACAATTTTGTTTGGCTACATTCCAATTAATGTTTAATATGTGGTGTGTGGTCTTGATCACCAATTTTTTATTTTAAAACATATTTACATTGAGTGATACTCTAGAGTTAAAGTGCCAAAATAATTCAATTTCATCATTTGTGTTATTAATTAGCTTTTTATGAACTCATGGAATCGTACCATTAAAATCTCAAGTACCATTTTCAATAGGACTATCTAGTCTTGATCTTATTGCTAGTGTTTTTCACAATATTTTACAATTTATGCTTAAGTGAAGACGAGTTTGCCTCATTAATCAAACCTTTCTTAATTTATTTCTTACTATTGAGGTTTTTATTACTCTACAAGTAGCTCTTTTATCTTTCTACTTACTAGTAATCCTAATAGAATTAAGAGAATTAAAAAATATTTTAATAATAATTTTATTTTAATGAGAAATTTTAATTGCCTAAATATTTAATTTATTTTGTAAAGGTCTTATTTTTTACAACTTTAGTAATTTTACAAAAGTATTCATTGAAAATTTTTGAAGCTCAAAATTGAATGGTTCATGGTTCATTTAAGACTTTATCTTATGTTCTCATCAATTTTAAGTAACCATTTTTGGGTTCCAGAATTATTACAATTTTATCAAGCTCATTAGAAAATTTTGAATATGGGATATCATTCTTATTCGGAAAGGTCCTCTCTCTTCTTAAGTAACTTGGAGATACAATGACTTTCATTTTTTTATGTGCACATGTTATCAATTTTATTAATATTATCAACAATTGGATCATGGAGTATAATTTTAATATCATGGGGTTCATTTCTACATTATTCAAAAATATTTCTAAATTTGAATTCTTATTTTTCTATGATGTTACTCTTTTCAATAGGTGTTTCATAACATTTTGCAACATTTTCGCTTTCATGTTCAACATTTTTATTTTCAATGTTAAGTAATAATGTTTTCCCTTTATTACTAGTTGTAGGAAATAAATCTTAGATGCAACCTTTATCAATGTTTTTTAAATTGTCTTTAATGACACATTTTGTTCTAGAGTGCACACGCACACTTGTAAATTTAAATTTTATAATTGTTTTAGATTATGTTTTTTGTGCAATCTAGTAATGTGAATGTTTTGATTAAATTAAAAACTATGATAGATGTTGAACATGTTTTGTGTTAATGGTATGGAAATATTATTGATGAGTAGATGAATTATTAGAACTATTTTAGATTTCTATTCCTTATATCTAGATATATTATTTAAACTAATTTCTCATTCCTCACATAGTATGGCTTTAACCTTTCAAACATTGTTTTCCCAATCTTTATATGAGGATACATATTACAAAAGTTCATATACATCTCAAGCTGTGTTATGTCTAGCCAATGTTTAATATGTTCTTCATAAATACCAGGTCCAATCCTGTGCCTCATAACATCTCTAGTATTTGATGACGGACGGGTCTGATCATTCCAAAAACTTGAGATCAAGTTCCTAACAACATCTTCAATCCTGTTAGAACGAGGAGCTCTACACATAATTTTCCAATTGCCTTCAGAACTATCATCTAAAACCTTTCTCTTTTTCTCATATTTTATTAGTGTGGTTCTACTATAACCAAATTCAGTGGAAAGTGCTAACATTTTTCTTTTTCTGGATATTTCTTTATTTAAAACAGATGTCAAAATCACCTTTCTTGCAATGGTTCTATCCACTGATCGAGATCCTTTCCCAATGGAATCTAAACCTTTTTTTACATTTTCAACAATATCTTTTTGCAGTCTCATGTGTTTCCTCTTATTCGATGTAGAATGTACACCCAACAATTGTAATGACTCTTTCAGCTCATCACGAAGAAGTAAACGTGATAACAATTGGGTTTTTTCAAGTGTTTCAAGATGATTGAAATGATCATGGATTATTCTATTTACAGATTTAGTCATTGACCTCTTACTTGTATTTTTAGGTTGGTCGGCATAACATTTCAGTTTCTCCATATCCATTTCAAGTAAATGATCTAAATTTCTATAAGAAATTTGTTTCCCCACTGTTTCAGCTACCTTTATATGCTCATCCATTGGTGTAGAAGGAAGTGATTCTCCAACATGCATTGTTTGAACTCGGTCCTCCTCCCTATCTTCAAGGTCCATGTGTTCTTCAACTGATTCATTTGGTCCAATATCTGGATTGGGCTCGACTTCTGCTTGAGAACTTCCCGTTTGTTGAGCCATTTGTACATGTCACAAAATATTGCGCAAAGAAAGTGAGAGATGGTGATATATAAGTGGAGTTGAACATATGAAATCAAATGAAATCAAATATTCTTGAACCTAAGAATTCTATGGAAAAAATGCATTTGAAAAGGATATGATTCTAAGATGGGATATATGAAAATGGTATGATATATGATGTTGCTAGCTAAGAATGCACAGAGGTCAAATACAACTCTAGGTCAAAATTTGGTTTACAATGCAAGGCTTGACTTGTGTTATGATGGATAAACCTGAGGGAACAATGATCAAGAGAGGGTATGCACGAGATGATGGACTCCAAAAGGATTTCCCTAGACACGCAAGGATAATGGTATTTTCCCTAACTTGAAAGTCCATGATAAACCTTAAGTGATGTGGGTGATAGATAAAAAATGGATTGGTTTTGAGACCTATGAAGAGTAGTGGAACTTGTGCAAGAGCTTAGGGTTCTATTTGATCAATGATGAATATGGAAAGGACTAAATTCATGGAATGTATGCAACTTGGAACTTAGGCATGATATGATCTTGATATATGCAACCTGGGTTGTACATGTATGCAAGAACTAGGTGAAATGATATATATGTATACAAGGACTATGTGATGTGATCAAATTAAGAGGTGTTGAAATGAGAACAAAATTGATATTTTATAGAAAATGCAATTTTGGATGGACAAATGAGACTGAAGATGACAGAATGACAACCTGGTTCAAGATTTTCACACTAGACAAAATTTCAAGCAGATTGCAAGGAATTTATTTTAGTTTGACTGTGTTGATTCAGATTTGGAGGATGATGTTCATTTGTTCATGTTGTCTGAAAATAGTTGGCAAACACGTGGTGTTGTAAAGAATGAAAATCAACCACATAGAAGACATTTACAAAAAAAAAATCCTAAGGCTGCAAGGATAGTATTCTTATGGATCCCATGAACCGCATATCCTTAGCGAATGAATTTCAGAAGCTTAGCCCCACGGGCTCCCCCTTACATTGCACTCACTTCTCAGGGCAACCAAGCTTCCAATCTCCATGAAACTCCCATGACAAATTGATCATTTCTACTAAGAACTGCACAGGTGCGGGTGCCTTGGCAATGACCGTTGCTGCACCAAAGAATAGAAGGTTTGTGGTTTTCTAAAACAAAGGATTTATTTCGGGCACCCGTTCAGAAGGCCACGCGAGAGGCATTATCATCCCAATCTGCAGAGGTTACACTCTGCAGGTTTCGACGCACCACAAGGGTATTGGGGAGTCAATTGCTTGTTCGCAGGAAGTTCCGTAATGCTAAGCTTTCCTTCACATTCAAATTTATATACCGGTTGGGCGTCACTTGGCTTTAGCGTGTTCCCGGTTTGAGTCGCTTTGGGGTGAGTACTTTTTCCCACCAAAGTAGGCCCAAGATCTAAGGCTTAACAAAAGCGAACCAAAATATTCATAGTTCAATTGATCTTTGTTTAAAAACAAAGAAAGAGCACATGAATATTTCAGATCACACTCGCATGGTGTTCTTTTTAAACCAAAATCAAAATGTGAACAAAAAAAGAATGCACAAGGTTCATTTTATCCATTTGTAGTGTTTGTCAAGCAAAGGGGTTAATTTTAACCATTTGTAGTGTTTTCTATCTAAGAGTTAATTTTAAACCCAATGAAAAATAAAGTGTGTTGTCCTTTTTAACCCATATGCATTTGCATGTCTGTTCTTTTTTAACCAATGCATGTAAAATGCAAGTTGTAAAGAAAAAAAACAATTAAAATAACATTTAGCTAATTCCAGCTGGACACATGCTAAAACAAACAGATTAGTAGCACAAACAAAAAAAAACTCTAATCTAGAAATAAAGAAAACAGGAAAAAAAAACTGAAAAAAAAGATAGAAAACCGGGACAAAAATCTTAGATAGCACATTGTAAGTCTATGAGCCTCTCTGTACCTAAGTAGATAGTCAAGATCTAGTAAATTTAAACATTTTATTTTTCTTCTAGATAAGGTATCCCATTACGAGAGATCGTTAGGATTTGTGTCTCAACCTTCAATCCCTATCTATTAATACTAAACAAAATCTAATTTTCAAATTATAAAACAACAAATATATATAAATTTCAACACTCATAATTTAATTTTTGGCTTGGAACATGTTAGAATAGACATTAATTCTAAGAACATGATAATTACAACAAAATGCATCTCTTTCACATCTTAATATTTTTAAATGGGCACAATCATATAGAACTCATTTTTATGGATGAAAAATATATTAATAAACTTGGGAGTAGATGTTAAAATTATTCTTAAAATAAATTAGGAGGAGCTTGGGAAACCAAATTTACATGATACTCCCTATGATATAGTACTAGATGAGGGAGAAGATCCAAAATTTTCATTAGCACATGGTATCTAATATAAAGGTCAACCTATTGGGTTTAAAAAAAAAAAAAAAATTGCGGTGTTTGAGATTCAAAAGGACTCTTTGGTTCTTTTAAAATTTTGTTTAATCTCAAATTGGTTCATGTAGAATGTAATGAAATCTTTGACTCCCAAAAAGAAGAATTAACATTTTATACATGGAGGGCTAGATAGTGCATATATCTTTGAATATGAATATAGATTAAGATTATAACAAGAAGATAGCAAAAGAAAGAGATGTAGAAGAAGATGACATATTTAGATGGCTATATTCATTGAGGAAGCTACCTAAGAAAATATCATAATCATAAATTTTCATATTTCTTCTTGTAGATTCATATCTCTCTTGGAAATGCTTGTTGATCCATCTTCTCAAATTTTCTTTTTTCATATATCTAAGGGATGCACTTATTGCTATAGATTATATATATATTTTTATGTTGCACTCATCTTAGTTCTAGATGCACATAGGATAAGAGCACAACCATATTAATTTAATGTATTTTTATTTGATTATTTGTGGAGGTAAAAATACCAAATTAGGGATTTGACAATATTGGTAAGATAACCAAAATTCACCCCTTTCCCTTTGTGTAACTAGCTACATGTATTCTTGGAAATCTCTTCATATGAAGGTTTTGTGTCTTTTCCTATCTATCATAATTATATTATCTTAGAGTTCAGTTTAAATAACATTATGACCATTTTATATCATTTAATTTATTTTACAAAATTTATGTGTTATTCTACTATTTAGTTTCTTGTTATTGGTTGTGTATTTTATTCTTATTT
>VCHN02004340.1:0-12111 GCA_007115665.2 Sequoiadendron giganteum
AAATACAATTTCAAATATCTTTCAATTTTAGCTTTTATTTAATTTAATCCAATAAAACTTAATTAATTAATTTTAATTATTTAATATCTAAATTCAACCCTTTTGAGATTAAATTTAATTTAATTAAATTCAATTTTATTAATAACTTTAAATATAACTTCCAAGCATAATTTTAATTTAATATTAAATAATCACCACTTTTAACCAATGCAATCATTCTAAAAATTGATTAAATAATCACACACTTTTCAGAATCAAATAACATTAAAATAAGGTAAACTATGACTCAACAAACGAAACTAACAACACACTAAGGCTAGGGTGTAGACTTGACACAAGTTACCTAGCTACTATCTCTCGTTCAACTTAACTGTTGGATTGACACACTCAAACTTGTGGAACCAGGTGGAGTCAATGTCATGTACCTGCAATCTTGAAAACATAGTAACCAACATCACATAATATAAACAACATAAAATACACACCGTGAAGAAGAAATCACAGATTCACAGGGCACTCGCAAGCGAGTGATGCGAACCCGTCCCCTTCACCAATACACTCATCAAAACTGACATTTGCATCTTACTCAATAATCTCATATGCACTAACATGTTATATCAACTAACATCATCATTACACCAATTAAAGCATGCACAATAAAACATCAGATAAATCAAATCACATCAAATAGTCTACCGCTCAATAAATGGCGATCAAATACACACACAAGATAAAGTATCTAAATATCCAAAAACATAAATCAACGCAAAACAAGGACACATTGTCCAATCCAAAAAGAAAAACAGAGGGGTGTTACATTCTCCCCCCCAAGGGTTAGGCTTACTCCTGGAAGCCTGCAACTACCCCTAGTGCAAACTTCATACCTTCATACACAACCAAGGGTTCCAAACTGAACCACTTCATACCTCATCATAAAAACAACAGCAACCCGTGTCGTACACAACTCAGCCAGGTACACTGTCAATCCAACCAAGACAACATGGTGAAGCAACCACCAACCAAGTCTCCACAAACACATAACCATGGATTATCATACATAATACACATATGTACCAATACACAACACCAGAAACCATCACAAGACTACACCAGGGTCCAACTGGACACCGAAAAGTGGCATACCAATCCATGATAGAAGGATCCATGAACAAGAACTACTAACCATCTCAACTAAATCTAACATCAAACCAGTGGCTTGATGGTGTTAGGTCATACATAAAGTGAAACCATCCATACAAGATCACAATGACCCATCTCTTGTTGTGTAAGGTGAACAGCCTCCAAGAGATAGTCGTCCCACATAGGTGAGTAGTGGGTTCTAGTTGTGTACAACCTCACATACTCCCATTCTCAATGTTTCTTGCATCTACTTCCTCGTACACTCTCACCAAGTCCGTCTCATACATCCTTGGAGAGGAATCACAATACGACACATAATCGACATTGAAAACAACAAAGATAACTAGCTTAGCCACCAAGTTCATAAAGAAGATCAAATTAAAGTTTCATTTCAACAATAAGGCAATAATGCTCATAATTTCAACACTGAATCAAATATATAACCACTAGGGTTATAAGAAAATAAGATCACAAGTTGTGGCTAAACCTTCACAATCAAACATAAACAAAGTGTCGGCCCTCACAATCAACCGAAAAAAATCATCAATAACCAAAAGAAAGTTCACAATCTTTAAATTCCACTATACAACAACTATGTGACCAGTTACTAGCCACCAAACGAGGAAGGAGGAAACAACGTCCAACTAGAATGATAACAACTCTCATGTGATGTAGAGTGAGCACGCAATTCACATGACCTAGAGTGTATCCACGACTCTCAAACAAGATACAATTACTAGTTTCTCTCATTTACAAGGGTACAACTACATACATAATCCCATAGGAACATCAAATTCCATAACCCATGGGATACATATCTTAACTTTCCAACCCTAACCTTTTATCAGGTTACTTTCACGCTGCTCTTTTCCACAGAGTACATCATGCTAACATAAAAGCCATGAACACGTGATCACTTAACAATTCCACTAACAATTCACAGGGACAACACAGTGGGCACAAATGTACCTAGAGAACCTAGTGTTTAAACCTAGGCTCTGATACCATGTGTAATGCCCCACCAAGTAACCCTAAAGGAAGTTGTAATTAATGACAAGTATCTTTGATTAAGCCCGTGGCGAGCTCTTTCCTGGGGAGTAGTAGTGGTTGGTTAGTGCAGGCAGTTGGAGCATATTGTATGCCCCTAAGGGGGAGTGTGCAAGAAAGTGAGTATGTAGGAAGAAAGTGCAGTTTATTATTGGTGTTGCAAGTGGCATATGTAGGTGTTTCCCTTTGAAAGTTGTCAAAGGGGGAGAGCAAGAGAGTTGGATGAGTTTATGACCCTTTTCCATTGATTTCAAAGGAGGGGAGCAAGAGAGTTAGATGAGTTTATGGCCCTTTTCCATTGATGTCAAAAGAGAGAGAGAATATGAAAACATGGAGAAAGAGTAGTGCGGAAGTGAATATGGTTTGAAGACCATAAGGGGAGAGAGTATTGCATAGGGGGAGAGAATATTGAAATGTATTTTCTAAGGAGAAAAGGACAAGAGTGATATAGAATGCAGGTGTTGTAGGTGTAGAGAGAGAATATGAAGTGGAAGAGTTTTCCTTGTCAAGGGGAGTACTACTTATTGTAGTATTATTTTTGGTTGCTTTTGTTATTGATGGTTTTTCAAAAAGTAGGTGTTTCCATCAATGACAAAGGGGGAGATGTTGGAGTTGCTTGGGTGTTGTCATTGATGCCAACTCCTTGTATGAAGAAAGTGTTGGAATGTTGTTGGTGTTGATGATGTCAAACCTTAGCATTGGATTTGTTGGAAGTTTGGAGTTGTTGGTATCAATGTCAACAAATGCCAATATTGTCATTGTTAGTTGCAAAAGTTGTTGATCTGACTTATGTTTGTGTTACCAATTTTTAGTTGCTTGCTCAAAATTAGTGAGGTTATTTGCTGGGGTATAAAATTTTGAGTCATCCAATGAATCCTAATTTTCAGAATGAATAAGTAAACTTGTTTTTTGATTTGTTAAAATCATTCAAATAGTTTAGGATAAACTACTGAATAGTACAAACAAACCAATAAACAAGCTTCACTTGAAAGGAAAAATTCAAAAGATTGAAGTGAAATGCTGAATTATTGTTCTGCAAAATATTTATCATTGTTGATTATCAAAAGACATTGCGGTTTTCAAAGCAAAAATCATTCATTATGATTAAAAAACATGTGTTTTACATGATTGCAGTTTCATTGTTTCATTATGTAATTGAAATAAAATCAGATTGCTGATCATAAGCCGTTACATATCATGAACAATTGATTTATTGAGAAATATGTTTCCGTGATCCCACACAAGCCGTGGGTAGACTAAGTTGATTGGATTCAACAAGAAGTGTAAATTATACAACTGAAGAACAACTAAGAGAGAAACATGTAAAAGGAGGTCATGTCGTCATTGCCTTAAGGGCCGGTGTAGGGTTGGTTCCTTAGGTCCATCTCGACCTTCAGTGTCTTCAATCTCTAGCTCCATTGCTCCTAAGTTCCAAAACCTGCAGTTGATTGTGAAATTATGTTAGAGCTCAAGTCATAAAATCTAAAAAACATGTTAAATTCAACAAAGATATAATTTGTACTCATTATCCAAATCAAATCAACTTGGTCAAAGATCTGAGAGATAAATGAAAACTGCTAGGTTAAATCATCAAGATAAGTCATTGAATCCATTGTTTTTTACTGACTGGTTTGTTTCATGTGCCGATACAGGAAAAGTTTTGTTGTTGTTTTATTCATCAGATCATAATATGAGTGGGGTAAAATGTGGCTCCCACAAGGGTTGAGCTCAACTCATAATAGTGACACAAGCACGATATGAAAGAAAAGTAATCAAAGCCATCTATGCAACTTTCAGTAATAGTGAACATGCATATATAATGATGCTCATATTTGAAGGACAACTAACAATGTATTGCTGTTTATAAGGTGTCATCATTAGCATAATATTTCATAAGCAATGTTTACTTACAAATGGAGTATAAAGTTCATATTTTTCAGAATTTTCTGTGAAAATACTTTAGTCTTTGTTAAATATACATTTGCAAAGTATTTTTTTCAAAGATCAAGGTCATGATAAATAGGCTATTTCTTCAAGAGGAAAATAGTGAAGCTGTGCATATATAAGGAAGATCACAGTGAGCAACAAAGGATTTTGTATGCATATTTCTAGTATAGCTTATACTAGGGTAGTATGTAACAGTTTATTCATGATCAATACTATGGGAACTTTTAACCATGATAGTGCCAATCTTAAAGGTGTACATATGATGGTAACTAGAGTACAACAATCATAAAAGTGCATAAAGACAAGGAAAATAGTAGTAATGAAGAGACAACTACATGCTTGACCTTAAAACAAAAGGTCATAATGTCAAGATATTATGCAAAAAGTACATAATTTAGATTTTCACCATTACACTAGTTTTGTTCTTGAAGTAATATGCCAGTGGGAAGAAGTAACAAGCTGTGAAGAATAAGAAATGTGATAGGTAGGCTATTGAAATAGGGCAGTCCTCATAGAAGGAGCCTATCATACAGTGATAGCCACAACAAAGATGACCTTCCACAAGATAGTCGCACTATGCAATGACAACGAAATGTTTTGCAAACCAACAGTAAAAAGAAAAATATGGATTCTTGTATCGAGTATTTTTCTGCAAAATCAAGGGCACAAAAAAAAAGGACTCATGGTGGCCTGTTGAAACCCTTGACATTGAAATAGGTTTATTTTGAATGCATGGATACAACCATAGAAGGCTAAAGGATCTGCGTGAGAAATGAAGGTCGTTGCCTTTATATACAAGAGAAAAGGAAATGGTGTACAAATCTTTTGATTTAAACAAAAATCAACAGAAAATCATTAAGCCGCGGCCATAAAAATCAATTTTCTGTGTTCATTTTTTTGCCAGAAAAATGTCAAAGTTTCTACAAGCAAGTGCGTGGAATCTTTTAAAAATCTACAAAAGATGCCACAAAATCAAGGTGCGAACTTTGAAGCAACTAAAAAATGAGAAAAAAACACATGGTTTGGCTGCGGCCATAAGAAGAGAAAAGAGGTCGAGAGTCTGAAATGGAGGATGGAGAAAGTCTTTGAAGCATTATGCAGAAAATACCAAAGTTCTTACAAGTAAATACACTGGAAAAACAAATATACATATTCATCATTTGTCTTACCAGGAGAAAAATCGACAGGTTCTGCACAAGAAATGCCTCTATAGTTTCTAGAATTCATCTTGGTCGATCTCCAGAAACCCTCATTGATGGTGACCAAGCTTCTTCAGAAAGCTTCATGAAGATAAAATAAAATTATATTTCATCTTTTTCTTTTACTTTTGTTTTAAGGTTTTTTCCCTAATGCATCGATGGAGGAGAGGCATTTTTGCCAGATTTTATTTAAAAACTTTATTCACTATGTTGGGTCGTGGCTTTTTCTTTGCATTGTGAGTTTTTAATATTTCATAAGACTTAGTCCATTGAGTCTTTTTATTTAGTTTTCTCACAACTTCTTTTATTTTGCATTATAATTCAAATTTGTATAGCTTTATTTAAGTGATGGATATAAGTCACTTTAAATAAAAGTTATTTATGAATGCAAAATAAAATATCATACTGATTTTCAAATGATATAGTCAAAGGGAGTTAATTATGAAGCATTGATGCTTTGCATACATCTTGGAGGCAGTTAAGGAGATTAGCCAACATATGGAGGAAAGATAGGAGTTTTTGATCACTTAATTAGCAGTTAAGAGTCTAGATGGGTGGAGTTTCAGTCAAGGAGCATTTTGAGGCACCTAACTCCTTATTTCTTGCGATTACACCCCTTTTTTGGAGGGATTTTTGGTTATGCATGACCCTTTGGGTTGCCTTCTGATTTGAAAACTCCTTACACCTTTTGAGGAGTCTCTTTCAGTCAGGTGCCTAATTGGAGGGAAGTGTTGGAGTTGGACAATTTTTTGTATGTCTTTTCTTTTCTCTTTCTTTTCTCAGTTCTTGGCCTTACACTTGATGTAGATTGTAACTTTTTCTGAGTTCTTTTGCAAAAGAATACAACTTTGTAACTCATTGTTTAGGTTTTTATGCAACTATTTGGAGAGTACTTTTATCAATAAAAGGAGTCATTTTATCTTCTTTCACTATTGTTTTATGTGTGTATCAAGACAATGTATGAAATCTTTTGGCGAATATTTCTTGCCTTTGAATTATGTGCTATCATTTACACCTTATTGTGCAGGAGTATGGGAATTTTGTAGGTCAAGACTTGTGTTTAACCAGTGAGGGTGAAATTTTTTCAGTTGTGTTGGTTTTTCCTTTTGAATAATTACCTTCATATACTGAACCTAGTTTATGAATTACTAATGCAAAGTCATATGTAATGTGGAAGTTGTGTATGTCATGATTTCAGTTATTGGCTATATTGTGTATTCAAAATAAGCCGTGTTGCAAGTCTGGAAGAATCATTAACTGGTGTATCACCTTTTTAGGAGTTAGGTTTTTCATTTTTATATGTTTTCTCTTTCTCACTCTTTCCTCTGCAAGAAGGGTTGGTTAGTTTAGGTGAAGTTCTTAGTAAGAACTATCTTACTCTGGAGGTCCACTTCATTCTCAGGTCACCCACAACCTCGAAGTGTTCCCATGTGTCAATAGGTTGCTGAAGTTCATAGCTTAGCAGAGGGTGCAAACCTTATTGACAACAATTTGATGAGACTGTTGTTTTTGGAGAGTTTTTCATGTTACAGATGATGTAGATGTGTTGCAGAGTTGTTAATAATTTCATAGATGTGTTTGGGTCACTTGGTCTCCAAGTGCTTTTGAGAAAATTTGAATAAAAGAGAGTTCGGTGTAACAAAGTGGTGTTCAATGTTTTCTCCATATTTCTTCATAGTTGGAGATATTCCCATGTGGTTTGGACTTGATGATCAAAGGTGTTTAGAGGGTATATATCCAGAGTTTTAGGTTCTGGATCATAATGCAGTGGAAGATGTGTTTGACAATATGTATGTCTGGTGAAACGGGGTGTCTAGGAGAAATGAGATTGCTCTGCATTTCTCTATAGTAAAGGTTTTGGTGTTGCGGATCTAGGAATGTTCTTATACTGACTGTATCTACCTTCTCTTGAATTTTTAGGTGCTGAGTTGTTCTGCAAGGATGTTTGGTGTGTTGGATGTTTGGTTGCACAAAAAAAAGGTGTTCTTGAGTTTCAAGTGGTTGCAGTAGTGTTGCAGAATATTTTGATGATTTTAGAATATTTTGTGATGTATGGATACTATAGAGTGTTTTGGTATGGTTCGCAAGATGTTTTCAAACTTGGAGAGGTGTGTTTGGAGTCGCTTGTTAGTGTTAGTGTAGGTTTGGATGACCTGGCATGCTAGCGCTAATTACAGAGGATAATTATTGATCGAGGAAGTGTTGAGGAGTGTGTTTGTGTGGATTTGGGTCCCAATTAAGTAGTGATGTGGTTTTCCTTCACTTCTTTATATGGTGGAAGTGTTTGGTGCTAACCTATTTGATGTTACATGGTTGAGGTGTATACATTTCCTTAAGGTTGACCTAATTGAGATTGTTTTATGTAATGGAGGGTATAAATGGAAGAAGAATTATTATGCAGATTGTGTAAAATTATGTGTGTGATGCAAAAGATGCGAATGTGATCAAGTGCAATGATTTAAGTGTGAGACTTAATTCCTATGACTTCCTAATGTAGTTAGCAGAAGGTGTCTACATTTCAATTTGCTTGATAAGTTGTTTGTGCTTCAATGGAAATGTACCTTTGGCATATGAGAGATGCATTGTTAGTAGTTCAAATTAGCATTGAGCTACCCCTTCTTCTATTCTTTCTTCTGGGTAGTGACTCCTTTGGTAGCAAGTCACCAATGGTGAGATTTTCTTTATCTTTCTAGGCAATGAGCCTTATTGTATTTGGTGTTGCAATTCATATATTAGTGAGCTAATCGTCACTGTAGTTTTTCCTTCTTGGGTTTTCCACATAAATCTGGTGTTTTTATGTGTTTGATGTGTTTGCATTACTGCTTTACATGTTTACATTCTATTAATGCATATGTATTAAGGGTTTAATGATGGAAAAAGGTTTAGGAACTAATACAAATCTGAATGTGAAATGAGGGTTTTTTGTTTGAAAAAGTATACAACTGATTCACCCCCCTCTTAGTTGTCTTGTGCATATAATAGGGACATCATTGTCCTCCATAGAACCACCTTCCAATGAGATGGAAAAGACCTCCATAACCTTTTCTAGAAGAGGCTCAAAAGAGGAAGGAGTACCAAAACCATTTCCATTGTAGGGCCATTTGTAAGACCTGAGCCCACCAAAACTCCACCAGAAGATAACCCCATAGGAATTAGAGTTCCTTCTAGAGAGGGTCTCGAAGGGGGAGCCCCAATAGGAGGTTGGGTGGCAATCAATTTTTTTGCTTCTTTAGAAAGAGGGGAATTCATAAACAACTTACTCACTGGGCTTAGAGGCTCAAAAGATGAAGGGGCTTGGCCACACCCTTTTCTTTGAAGAGATTGGGAGAGGTTATGCTCTTTAACTCTCTTTTGTAAATAATTATTGCATTCATGTTTTATCCTTATTCTTCCCTTAAAGTAAATAATTCTTTATCATGTTAATTATTTAATTGTGTAATTAATTAATTAGCTTTATTTTTTATTGTTTGCGTGCATATTTTATTGTATATAATTAAACATTTTTTATAAATTTTATAACAATAAAAAATTCTAAAATAACACATGTAATAAAAATCATTATACATATGTCATTCAAGATTTGTGTACATATAATCATATTACAAAAATTGATACAAAATTTTTCCACCTTTATAAAAAATGTGGCGTCTCTCTATATAATTATAAATATCATACTACCCCATGTGCCATAGACTTTTTGGTCCTATTGGATCATCTAGCTAAGGTGGTGATGGGGTTGACTATTACATTGAAGCAATCAATCTTGAGTGTGTGTGAGATCTACTATATTTTCAATATTCTTGTATTTCCCCTCTTATCTTAATTACCTATGTGGTCAAACAAAACTAACTCAACTATAGCATCTCAATCTAGCTCATAGGTTCCTATATGCATACATGATCAAGATGTATAGGTGTTGTGGCTTTATCCATATGTGCCTTTACCCTAGCCTAATCTATCTATCTTGTTAGGATGAATATATCTCTCTCCCCTTCGAATGGATGCATTTACCTCTACTACATATAATCTTTCTACCACTTGGCCTTACTCTAGAGCATAATCGAATCACACCCCCACACTCCTCATATGATACTCTAAGTTGGGCAATTAGTTGAAAAATATATGTGTCACCAAACCGAGAATTATGGGTGGTATATTTCTCACACACCATACTCAAGCTACACCACTTGCACCATCTCTAGAATGGATATTTCTCATACACCATACTAAATCTACACCACGTGGACCATCTCTAGAATCGCTCAACCAAAACGGGCTAGCCACTCACATACACTACAACAAGGAAAATAAGTTTTTGATTAATCTTTCACATCATAATATAATAAAGATATAAATAACCACATATAGTATTATATATTTAATCATAAATATGTATAAAATAAAAAGCTTGATAAAAATTATAAATAACCACATCTATTATTCTATTGAATCATAAATATGTACAAAATCAATACTCTTATACATAGGTCACATTTTTTTAGTGAGGGTTCATGAGTTATCTCGGGGTAGTAAATAGTATTGTTATGCAAGGATCTCTCTCAATCCCTAAATTGTTGTTACATTATTTCTCTTCACCCACTCTCTAATGATGGTCCCACTACACAACACTCTTGAAAACTGTCCTTGGATGCATAGGTTGTAATTATACATTTCAAAATTTTATTTTTTGAGAATCTTGGCATTAGTTGTTATATGCATTCATGAAGGAGTTGGAGTTGGTAGTGGTAGTTACAAAGTTATTTTTAGTAAATTTTTGAACTTAGGTGTGAGAATTGAGTATTGGAGCATTTTGAATATAGTTGGTGGGTCCTATATGATTTGGATGGTGATTTTGGATGCCTAATTTTAGATATGGGCTATTATGGAGGAGTTACAAGTCAAAGATGACATTTATTATTATTATTATTATTTTGTTGCTATAGGGGTATCCCTGTGACCCAGCCCAACGTCTAAGGGGCAAGCTGAGGCAAGACTTATCCCTTGCGGGTGGGCACGATAGCTCGCAAGCCTGTCCATCGGTTAATCTTGGGAGTGAGAGTCGAACCTGAAACCTATGGGGAGCAAACCCACGGCCCAAGCCAACTCCGCTACCCTTGCGGGCTAAAGATGACATTTATTATTATTATGGAGGTTGTTTTTTTTATTAATAGCTCATTGGGAGTTACATTTACTATTTTTAAAAGAGCCTCTTCATTTTGGATGTGGGAATTTTTATATTTTACCATGGTTTAATGGTACATTTTTTGGGAAAGTACTTGTGTTATTCCATTCCCATTTCTTTATAAATTGGAGACATGAGATCGTATTTTTATCATGAGATTGTTTTCTAAGTATACAATTTTTGTCTAAATGTTCTTAGAGTGAAGAGAGTATTAGTGTGTTGGATTTATCCAATTCTTTAATATTAATACATACTTGTCCTCTTTCTCGTGTAGAGTTTTTTTCTAAAAGAGTTTCTTCACTTAAACCATGTGTTGACATGGTTTGCTGATTTATTTTTTCATTGTTAATTTAAAATTATGCTAATCCTTTTATAAATAAACAAAATTTAGTTTTTAATTCACTTGTAGTATTTTTATCTTGTTTCTCAATATTTTTCACCAATATAATGGAGAGATGAATATACTATATCATTAATGGTATTCCAAACTAAGTGACCAATACCATCTTGTAATCGCGTCTTGATTTTTTTATCAATTATTTAAATGCAAATATAAATTAGAAATTTGCATGTTTATGTTAAGATGATTATTGAAATTGGGTGAAATTGAGATTTAAATTACAAATGAATGATTAAATTCATTATTATGAAATTGAGTTGTCGTACTGATGAAAAATTTGAGTGCAAGTGAACGCAGGAATAGGTGAACGTGAATGAAGGCAAGAACATCGATCAGGTAGAGTCATTTTAGCCATTAGACGTTAATGAGGATGATGGAATCTCACACACCACTTAATTAATCAGAACGTATTTTGCATGATTAAACGGTTTAAATTTTAATGGTTATGATGACTATGCTTTGTTTGAACGCAATTGCGAAAAATAATATATTTGTTTTAAATGGCAATTTGCTTTATTTTTGTGAGGAAATTGATTTTTGGTGCAAAAATTACTTCTTTGAGTAAACATTTTATTATTAGTTGAAAATAATAATGCTTTATATTAAATTATTGGAATAAATTTTTAATTGTGAAAATTTATAAAATGTAAAAATTGTGTTATTGAATTATTTGTTATTTTCTCATTTAATAAATGAAAGAGGAAAATACTTGTTTAAATAGAAATAGATAAATATCAAAATTAGTTATTTAAAACAAAGAGAGAACAATAATACGTTTGCAATCAAAATTGAAATTGAAAATAAAATAGTAGAAAACAAGTTGAAAACAATCACTTCTCAATAAATTTTGCATGTAATCACAAATGAAACTTGGAGTTCCGGAGATCAAAACATGAATAGTGGATCCAAGTTAATGGAACTTCACCATTTTTCGCATGAATTTAGAGGAAGAAGAGAAAAATCAATTTTGAGAGGGACATAAAAATCAAAATAGAGAAAGAATAAATAAAAAATGACTTTACCCCATCATGCGCGGCCAGGAGAGAGCACAAGAGTTTAGTTTTTTAATTTTTAAAGAGAGGCTACTCAAACTCCATGGTACGCATGGGAAGGGAGAGGACAGGTATTGAATTCTCTTTGAATAATTATGATTATCCTTAACACCACCATGCACGCAAGGGGAAGGAGAGGAGAAT